>OY740768.1:15516363-15613574 GCA_963513935.1 Aphrophora alni | reverse complement strand
TCTCTCTCTATCTCTCTCTCTCTCTCTCTCTCCCCTCTCTCATCTCTCTCTCTCTCTCTCTCTCTCTCTCTCTCTCTCTCTCTCTCTCTCTCTCTCTCTCTCTCTCTCTCCAAATAATATTGGGTCACGAATGTCAAAAATGCACGACTATGGCGCTGTAATAAGGGATTGGCTTTACTAAAATCGTTCAAATTTATTGAAAAGTGAAGAATAACTAAACTAATATTACTGCCAGGAACGGTTGAACAAAAATTATCTTCGACTATCAAATTAATCTAATACGATTTATGGTGACAACGCATTTAAAACAAAATCAAAGTAGGTTTAGACCCATATTACACATGCATATACATTTTTAGAAAGGTTGCATCCATATTGATTTTCACAAACGAATACCGAACTAATATTTTTGGTAATGAATAGTTTTGGTTTATTTATTATTTTCTTAATTTTGGGAATGATTGATTAAATTTTTTTTTTCAATATTTTTGCACTATTTACGTGGTAAGGGAAGTAAGTATTTTGATGAAGCTACAATTTTGTATAACTTTTTCAAAGTTATTCAACGCATTTGAAACAAGCATTATTTCAATAACATCGAGTCCGATATTTAATATTTGATGCAACGTGGAAGGTGGAATAGGTTGGAGTGAAAAGTCTTTATCACACATTGGCTAAAGAATAAGTTCTCGAACAAAATATTATTGGTAAATAATAGACAACACGAAGGAATTATGTTTAAATCAAAACTAATATTTCTTTAAAAAATCGTTATATTTCGTTGTCCCATCATATAACATTTATTACGTATAGACTATGTAAGAAATTTAAAAAAAAGAATATTTATTTTTATTTTTATTTATAAACTGTTAAAAAGTATACCTAGTAAAAAACGCGAAACTTGGAAAATTGCTTTGAGTGTGTAGTATTATTGTGTTTTTACCACATAACTATAATAAATATCAACATTGAAAAAGAGAACGATTGAGAAGACAAAGAAGTAAGCGGTATTACAAAAATATTGCCGATTAAGATTTTACCCAGGATGTTATGCTATGATATGCATTTATAAAAGTTTACCTATGTAAAATGCAAAACACGCATTCGTTACACACTTTGATAAAAGCCGCTTTGATTTTCACCGTTGCATCGGTATGCAAATCATTTGTAACATTCTGAAGGTAATGTCAACCAATGGAATGTATTTTTTAGCATTTCAGAACCTTCAAAATCTTGTCCAAATTTTAACATTTTAATGCTAAAAATTGTTTATAATCTTTTTTTGTATTTTAATAAATTTAACTGGTTCGAAAAGGGTTCGGCTCTTCAGGAGCTAACTTCGGGGTGTGGTAATCTTCAGGTATCCTAACTTGGATTTTACACCTTTCTTCGTCTATTGTTGTATTAAATAACTTTATTTCAACTTGTCTATTAGGTCTCTGTTGACCAACTTCTTTTCGCTTCCGAACCTGATGCAATTAGAGTACTCCATTTTATTCCTTTTTATCTTCTATTTATTGAGGTGACGATGATGCGAGATTTTCTATCTTTTAAACTACAAAAAAGAGAATTCTGGAGCAGCAATCTAGCTGGATCTACACATTGTTTAATATAATCTTGCCTTAATATAACTCTCTTTCATCTTTCCCATCATTTTTCTCTTAAACCAACTTTTGTTCTCTTGCGACCCGAACCTATTCGACGGCTAGGGTTTTATATTGGATGCCTTTATTCTTATTTTTTGAAAAGACCGCAAAGTATGGTCATAATTGACTTTCATAGTACTTAAAACACAGGAAACCTATTTGAAATTAAATAGAAACTCAACAACTTACACAATATAAAAATGAAGGTTTCCACAATTTTAGTTTTTAACATTATATTACAGAATTTTGTGGTCTAAACGTCTGGCAGTAGAGGTAATACAAAGTTTCCAGTATGCACAGGGACTCAATGTAATACTCTTAAAACTTATTCCATAATAAACTTTGGATA
Organism: Aphrophora alni; assembly: GCA_963513935.1. Taxonomy (NCBI): domain Eukaryota; kingdom Metazoa; phylum Arthropoda; class Insecta; order Hemiptera; family Aphrophoridae; genus Aphrophora; species Aphrophora alni. The sequence goes on along the minus strand of OY740768.1, from coordinate 15,611,579 downwards.
CGTCTAAGACTTGCAAGTCCTCAAGGGGTAAACTTACGTAGAGTGATGACATCGATTATCAAGGAGAAGGGAACAAATTTAAGTTGAATAAACTTTTATTGGTTTTTCTACCTTCTGGTTATATTTTAGCGGGAAAAAACGGATTGTACCTTGCTGAGACAAAATTGTGAAAAGATTGAACTTGAATGAAAGTAGTTAGTTGTTAACAAATAGACCTGTGTGAAATGATTGAATTTGAATCAAAGTAGTTAGTTATTAACAAATAGACCATTGTGAAATGAATGAACTAGAATCAAAGTAGTTAGTTGTTAACAAATAAACCAGTGTGAATTTATTGAACTTGAATCAAAGTACTTAGTTTTTAACAAATAGACCAGTGTGAAATGTTTGAAGAGTGAAATGATTGAACTTGAATCAAAGTAGTTAGTTGTTAACAAATAGACCAGTGTGAAATGATTGAACTTGAATCAAAGTAGTTAGTTGTTAACAAATAGACCAGTGTGAAATGATTGAACTTGAATCCAAGTAGTTAGTTGTTAACAAATAGACCAGTGTGAATTTATTGAACTTGAATCAAAGTACTTAGTTTTTAACAAATAGACCAGTGTGAAATGTTTGAAGAGTGAAATGATTGAACTTGAATCAAAGTAGTTAGTTGTTAACAATAGACCAGTGTAAAATGATTGAACTTGAATCAAAGTAGTTAGTTCCAAACAAATAGACCAGTGTGAAATGATTGAACTTGAATAAAAGTAGTTAGTTTTTAACAAATAGACCAGTGTGAAATGATTGAACTTGAATCAAAGTAGATAGTTATTAACAAATAGACCAGTGTGAAATGATTGAACTTTTGCCTAAGTAGATACATGTTACCAATTAGACCATTTTGTGAAATAATTAAACTTTTGTCCAAGTAGTTATCTGTTAAATTATTGAACTTGTGTCAAAGTAGCTACATGTTAACAACTAGACCAGATCGTGAAAAGATTAAATTTTATCAAAATAGGTATCTGTTATCAACTAGACCAGAAAGTGAAATTATTTTACTTGTGTCAAAGTAAGTTACCTGTTAACAACTAGACCAGTGCGAATGGATTGATATTGCGTCAAAGACAAGTTTGTTAGTAGAATACAACTTCTCTTTTTAAAGGTTAGGAAATTATTAACACAATATTTCTTTTATTTACCTTCGTTTTTCATTGTAATTGGCAAAACAATACTAAGTGGTGCACTAACTTCTCACAAACTTTCTCATTCACCTAACCCCAAAACCAAATAATATCAATCAAAACTATTTTCACCAATATCGTCAGTTCGATGTTTGTTAATAAAAATTAAAAAATTAACCAATATGCAAAGTCTTTGGAGATAAATATTATTTATAAATTAAAACAACAATTTTTTGTATAAACCACAATATTTTAATTGAAACTTGCCGACCATGGTTTTGCTAGTTACAACATTGTCAAGGTATTTTACAAGAAGGGAAAACCCTTCAATTAAAATATTTCAAAAAAAATATTGTGGTTTATACTAAAAAAATTTTGTTTTAATTTATTTAAAATGGAATACCACCAAGTACCTACTGTCTTTAGCATAAATAGTTTATATATTTATATAACCAATTTAAATAAGGGAATAAACTTGTTTGTGCCATGACTTAATAATGTAAGTCGTACTTGATAAAAAACGATATTTTTATGACGGCGGTCAAATTTATTATTTTATTAACAATTATTCCTATACCGTAGTATTTCTTATTACAAATTTGCACACGATTTTGAGTCTTTAATTTACCTTAAAATTGAAAATGAATTCGGTTGAGCCGATTTTGATAAATTACTTATTTTGAACAGTCTCATGGCACAATATTGTGTTATTATAAATTGACGCGTATTGAATACGAAGCCTGAAATAATAGTAATTTATTTCATAAAATTATACAAACACTAAACAGTATAACCATCACACAGATCACAATTCTCACTAAAAATACGCCTAAGTATCAGACGCGTTTCAACGACAAGGTCGTCCTCTTCAGTGATACACGAGCTACACCAATCAAACTATAACTTATATGATTGGTGTAGCAAGTTATAGTTTGATTGGTGTAGGTCGTATATCACTGATGAGGACGACCTTGTCGTTGAAACGCGTCTGATACTTAGGCGTATTTTTTGTGAGAATTGTGTTCTGTGTGTTGTTTATACTGTATAATTTTTCTCATAAGTCAAGCTCGACATTTAATATAAACACAAAACATCTAATGAACCAGTAAATGGATTTAAACAAAACCAAAAATATTTGATTGTCACTTAGATTTGGTTTCTAAAAGAGAAAAAAATTTAAAACTTACAATTTGCCACGAAGTTTTAAAACCACTAAAAAGTATCCTATCTCAATAAAATAAAATAAATTTGTTTTGTATATTAGCTTTAAATAATTTGTTTTATATTAAGTTTCCAGAAGAACAGGTCTTAGTTCAACAATTGCTCTTATTAGTTGGCTAAGAACACACAAGGTCAATGACATAGTTTAACTCGACTATTCTACTGTTGTTGTTACACTCGACTGTTCTACGTTTTGGCATAGATTGGGGCTGGGGTGACTCATTGGCATCAGTTTGAATACCTATTTATGGGACTCACCTAATTTCTTAGACGGGTCCATATTTCAGCAAGCCTCTAATATATCAAACTCTAATTATTTGAAGGTATATTATTTATCGGTATCATTATCACCCAAATATATATTTATTGTTCAGGATATGATTTTGCCACAATTAATCCATACAGTCTTTCAGAAACGTCATGGGTTCAGAGAGTAATTTTAAATAACATTTTCTGGTATAAAAATAATTCTAAACGTAATGTATTTGTCTTTTCAATAAACAACGAAGATATCTAAATTATGAAGAACATTGTAAAAGTTGAAATATAATATTATTATATTTTTTAATAATCAATAAAGCTGTCCACCACAATGAATTTGAATAATATTGTTAGAGTGCATACTGTTTCATGAGTATTTGTAATTCGACCCATATTTATAGCATTTATTTGATGTTAAACTTTTAGGGTTTTTTTAAACAATAAAAGTGTATTGATTTTAGTTTTATACTATTCCAATGTTTCGACGGGTACATCATTGATAAAAATAAAACCAAACATTTAAAAATAATAATTGTGTATAGAAAATTGTGATATTAAATTCCTTATCCTTATACATAAACCCTAAATATTTCTTTAAAATATTATTGTATATTGTAAATTGTAATCTAAAATTCAACATTCCTAACCATAAAAAGAAAAAAAGTTATTTTATATAGAAGGTTGTGATCTATAATCCAATATTCATAATCATAAAAAGACAATTTTGTTTCAAATATTGTATATAGAATATTGAGATTTAAAATTCCATATCCACATCCATAATTTTAATTTTTTTTTAAATAATTTCTGTATATAGTAAGTTGTGTTCTAAAATTCAATATTCATATCCATAAAAAGAAATTACCGTATGTTTCAAATATTATTGTATATAGAAAATTGTGATATAATATTCATTAGTCATATCCATAAAGAGATCATTTTTTCTTTAATGTTATTATGTAAGTTGTAATCTAAAATTCGATATTCATATCCATAAAAAGAAATTTTTTTTATATATAAATTTGTGATCTAAAATTCAATATTCATAGCGTTAAAAAGACAATTTTGTTTAAAATATTATTTTATTTAGTAAGTTGTGATTTAAAATTCAATATTCATTTCCATAAAATGATTTTTTTTTTTTGTAATTATTATTTTACGTAGAAAACTGTGATCACTATTCCCATCTACTAAAAGAATTTTATTTCAATTATGATTTTATATAGAAAACTGTGATTTTAAACTTAATATTCCTACCCGTAATAAGAAAATTATATTTAAAATATTATTTAAGATAGAAAGTTGTGATCTAAAATTTAACATTTATATCCATAAAAAAAAAATAATAATAAAAAAATTGTTTAAAATATTATTGTATATAGAAAATTGAGATCTGAATTTCAATATTCATATCCATAAAAACATAAATCTGTTTAAAAATATTATTTTATATAGAAAATTGTGACCTAAAATTCAATATTCATATCCAAAAAAAATTGGTTAAACATTTTATTTGTTATAATAGACAATTGTGATTTAAAATTCAATATTCATATCCATAAAAAGAAAAAAATTGTTTAAAATATTTTTGTACATTGACAATTATAATTTAAAATTCATTATTCATAACCATAAAAATAAAATTGTTATACTATTTAATATTTAAATTCATAGAAACAATGTAATTGTTTAAAATTTAATTTTATATAGAAAATTGTGATCTAAAATTGTCTATCGTTATTCTAAAAACAAAGTTATCTCCTGGGAAAAAAAGATCATTTATTTAATAAATTACATATCATGTCAATTTATGACCTCATAAAACCATTAATAAAGGCTATACGTTTTTATCTCATGTTTTGTATGTCAGTCATGAGATATTTATCGGTAAGGAAATATGAAAACACAAGGATCTACATACTTTAGGAAATCTCGGAGAATGTTTGCTCGGAAGTCGTTCAATAAACTCATTTTAACGTCAGCATTTCCTTAACAGCTGTGTCAACTTTTCATCTTTTATCCTCTATCCCAACCCCCATTTCACTGTCTCTCCATATCTCAACAAATGACGTCTAATGTTTGTGGATAAGACAACCATACCATCGTTTGCGATTTTATAAAAAATAGCTTCTATGGAAATAGATGAACTATTATGATAGTGCAAACACATGAGTTTTTTGTGTTTAAATAGAGCACATATTAAATACATTTTCAGCGTGAAACGCCTCAGGTATTTAAATTCAGTGAAGGCTAAAAATCGGATTATAATCAACTTCACATATAATAACATGGCAATCCATAAATATAAATAACTTCACCATCCCTAATGATAAATAACATCACCATCAATAATGATAAATAATATCACCATCCATAATGATAAATAACATCACCATCCAGAATGATAAATAACATCACCATCCATAATGATAAATAACATCATCATCCATAATGATAAATAACATCACCATCCAGAATGATAAATAACATAACCATCCATAATGATAAATAACATCACCATCCATAATGATAAATAATATCACCATCCATAATGATAAATGACATCACCATACATAATGATAAATAAAATCACCATCCATAATGATAAATAACATCACCATCCATAATGATAAATAATATCACCATCCATAATGATAAATAACATCACCATCCAGAATGATAAATAACATCACCATCCATAATGATAAATAACATCATCATCCATATTGATAAATAATATCACCATCCATAATGATAAATAACATCACCATCCATAATGATAAATAATACCACCATCAATAATAATGAATAACATCATCATCCATAGTGATGGATAGCATAGCCATCCATTCAATTTAAATCAAATGAAACAAATTTCTTTAAACTGTTAAATTTTTAGATATAAAATAATGCAACTAAAGTTCTTGCCCTAATATTACGTTAACGTGGAAATAATAAATGCCTGTCATAACTAAAGTGTAGGACAACTAAGTTAAAAAAATAAAGAACTTACAGGACAGAAAAATATAATGGGAAAATGAAATTTCGTATAGGAGACTGTTAGTTCATATAAAACCCTCTTGAAATTCAGAAAAATTAAATTGAAAATATCAAAATAGCTACCATTTTAAACAATTTTTTGTTCATATATCGTGTTTTATTCCATTTATGAATAAATTCAATTGGACAACAATGTGCAAATTTCAATTTTTAATGTTATGTATGTACCAATCCCAGATCTGTATGATACAAAATAAAGAAGTTCATGTCAAAAATGTAATTTCAAAACACGACTTTCCAACAAATGAGATATTCGTATAGTTACGAATCCGGCAAGGTCGAATCACTGAAATGAGTGAAGCAAGTGGAGACCTTTAGTAGGATACACATCTAAGAGGTTTGTTAGATCGTAGCCGTCATCAAACAAGTAATGACATGCGGTACACAATTGCGAGGATCTGGAAACCTGTATAACACACGTTTAAACAAACTTACCATACTGGGTAAGGAAGCCCTTGATTATTCAATATAATTTAACATTCCCTACATTCCCCAAGACACCAACTTTTAGAAGATCAGAGCTCAATACATAGGATCTATTTGTATAAAATTGTGTGAAGAGTCTGCGTAAATAAAATGATGGCGACCACTAAAGGATGATGTATCTCCTTTAAAAAGAAGGGGAAAATCTATTTTTCTTGTTGTTTTTAGGAAAGAACTTCCTCGTCATCATCGCCTTATACAATGAAACAAGAAGAATAGAACATACATAACAGCGTCAGCCTGGGGGATGAAGAAGAATTAATTAAGAAAGAATTGATGGAAAAGATGAAAAAGAGTGGTATTATTTATTGTATGTAGAAAATTGAGATCTGAATTTCAATATTCATATCCATTAAAAAGATAAATTTGTTTAAAAATATTATTTTATATAGAAAATTGTGACCTAAAATTCAATATTCATATCCAAAATAATTTTTTGTTAAAAATTTTATTTTTTATAGACAATAGTGATTTAAAATTCAATATTCATATCCATAAAATAAAAAATTGTTTAAAATATTTTTGTTCATTGAAAATTATGATTTAAAATTCATTATCCATAACCATAAAAATAAAATTGTTATACTATATTTAATATTTAAATTCATAGAAACAATGTATTTGTTTAAAATTTAATTTTATATAGAAAATTTTGATCTAAAATTGTCTATCTTTATTCTGGAAACAAAGTTATCTCATGGGAAAAAGATCATTTATTTAATAAATTACACATCATGTCAATTTATGACCTCATAAAACCATAAATAAAGGCTATACGTTTTTATCTCATGTTTTGTATGTCAGTCATGAGATGGCGACCACTAAAGGATGACTTATCTCCTTTAAAAAGAAGGGGGAAATCTATTTTTTCTTGTTGTTTTTAGGAAAAGACTTTCTCGCCATCATCGCCTTATACAATGAAACAAGAAGAATAGAACATACATAACAGCGTCAGCCTGGGGGATGAAGAAGAATTAATTAAGAAAGAATTGATGGAAAAGATGAAAAAGATTGGTATAACCCAAGACATTGTCTACGGAATTGCCAGTCCTGTACCGACTTGGTGAGCTCCTGAAGATCCATACAGCTAAACCAACCGTTACACCACTGATGCACCTTCTCTGCCGTTTCAAAACAATATTTATATTTAAATATGCCTTAACTGGATTCACTTGATTCTTAAACATATCAAACGTTGATTAAAATCGAGCGTTTAATTTCATATCTCATGCTTCATTTTTGTTTATGTCAATTATTCCTGAACCATAATTTTATAGATAAAAGTTTCAAGTTACGTATAGATGAATGAATTCTCAGCAGAATTACTATTCAGATTTACATTCAAAGTACAACTAAAATTTTAATTGCACCTTAAATTGTCTGTTAAAAAGTCCTGTCTAAGTTTTTTTACCTTAGTGTTACCAACTTCAAGTTTGGAAAATATTGAAAATATTTAATTATACATAAATTAATTAAAAATTAAATTTAAATATTGTTAAAATGTTTGAAATAAATTTTGTTTACTAGTGAAATAATTTATTTGCTCATTATTATCTCTACTAGCTTAGAATAATAAAATACACATTATGAATACTGGTATCGGTACCTGTTTTACTATGTCATCTAAGCAATGATGTAGGCACAGTATTTATAATATTGATTGACAAGAGGATAAACGAATAACATAATTATTACCACGTATTTGGTTTTATTAAATGAGATTATAAGAAAGACTGTACAATGATTGTGTAACAAGGAGCAAAAGCCCAAAATGCAAGAGAAAACGTACACGAGAGAGCAAAACATGCATGGTTGTTTATAGGAACTTGTTTTACAAATTAATTTATAGCAGTTGCTATAAATTTGCCAGAAACAATGAGTGTCAAGTACAGCCATTAATTTGTGAGGGAAGCTGCTGTTTGGGTAATAAACAACTAACATTCAACGAAACGTGATTAGGACTTTGTAAAACAAAATAAATAAATATAAATCACAGACCACAACTGAGAGCACTAGCGTCAAAGAAAGCATTTTTTGAGCCTGGATTTACGACAAAAATTACGGTTTTATATTACCCATTCTGGACTCGTAGAAATTGGAATTTGTGTACATCTCTAGTTATCCCGCATTACGCCCGTGCGAACTACATGATTTGAATTATTGAGATTTTCAGCTTAGTACAGCTTATTGAATTGATGTTCAATTTAAATTTTTTAGCTAGATTGATAAATAAATTACGCCCATTTAGATAACTGCTCTTCAATTTAGGACATCAGAATTTTCGATAGTGAGTATTTTTGTATTCTTAATTAATTTTTTTTTTCACCGAAACCTATGTTTTGTTAAACATATATATTCGACACCCAGGTAGTTCCATTAAAAAGCACACTATATATATATATATATATATATATATATATATATATATATATATATATATATATATATATATATATATACTCGTATGTCTTTCAACACATAAGTAAAGACTTAGGTGTAAGCCGTTCTCCTTTTGTTAAAAAGAACAATTTAATTTGTTAAAACTCTGTATTTACTTTGTCTTTTATTGTTGAGTGTTTTAAATTTTGTAGGCGTTTCTGAATTGCAACCAGTTGTTTTATTGTTTTAAAATGTGTTTCTAAAACAGAACTCTAAGCTTAAATATAACATTGAATTAGGTCAAAGTCTATAGTCGATGAACCTACCATTCCAACAGACTCAGTCTAGATGATACAACTCAGATTACATCTCATGTAATGTAATCTCGATAAGTTTAGTCAAAACAGTCGAGTACCTAACCAATCCAACAGACTCAGTCTAGATGATACAACTCAGGTTACATCTCATGTAGTGTAATCTCGATAAGTTTAGTCAAAACAGTCGAGACCCTAACCAACTCTATAGACTCAGTCTAGATGATACAACTCAGGTCATATCTCAAGTAGTGTAATCTCGATAAGTTTAGTCAAAACAGTCGAGAACCTAACCAATCTAACAGAATCAGTCTAGATGATACAACTCAGGTTACATCACATGTAGTGTAATCTCGATAAGTTTAGTCAAAACAATCGAGAACCTAACCAATCCAACAGACTTAGTCTAGATGTTTCAACTCAGGTTACATCTCAAGTAGTGTAATCTCGATAAGTTTAGTCATAACAATCGAGAACCTAACCAATCGAACAGCCTCAGTCTAGATGATAAAACTCAGGTTACATCTCATGTAGTGTAATCTCGATAAGTTTAGTCAAAACAGTCGAGAATCTAAACAACCCAACAGACTCAGTCTAGATGATACAACTCAGGTTACATCTCATGTAGTGTAATCTCGATAAGTTTAGTCAAAACAGTCGAGAACCTAAACAACCCAACAGACTCAGTCTAGATGATACAACTCAGGTTACATCTCATGTAGTGTAATCTCGATAAGTTTAGTCAAAACAGTCGAGAACCTAACCAATCCAACAGAATCAGTCTAGATGATACAACTCAGGTTACATCTCAAGTAGTGTAATCTCGATAAGTTTAGTCAAAACAGTCGAGTACCTAACCAATCCAACAGACTCAGTCTAGATGATACAACTCAGGTTACATCTCATGTAGTGTAATCTCGATAAGTTTAGTCAAAACAGTCGAGACCCTAACCAACTCTATAGACTCAGTCTAGATGATACAACTCAGGTCATATCTCAAGTAGTGTAATCTCGATAAGTTTAGTCAAAACAGTCGAGAACCTAACCAATCCAACAGACTCAGTCTAGATGATACAACTCAGGTTACATCTCAAGTAGTGTAATCTCGATAAGTTTAGTCAAAACAGTCGAGAACCTAACCAACCCAACAGAATCAGTCTAGATGTTACAACTCAGGTTACATCTCAAGTAGTATAATCTCGATAAGTTTAGTCAAAACAGTCGAGAATCTAACCAACCCAACAGACTCAGTCTAGATGATACAACTCAGGTTACATCTCAAGTAGTGTAATCTCGATAAGTTTAGTCAAAACAGTCGAGAACCTAACCAACCCAACAGAATCAGTCTAGATGATACAACTCAGGTTACATCTCATGTAGTGTAATCTCGATAAGTTTAGTCAAAACAGTCGAGAATCTAACCAACCCAACAGACTCAGTCTAGATGATACAACTCAGGTTACATCTCAAGTAGTATAATCTCGATAAGTTTAGTCAAAACAGTCGAGAACCTAACCAACCCAACAGAATCAGTCTAGATGATACAACTCAGGTTACATCTTATGTAGTATAATCTCGATAAGTTTAGTCAAAACAGTCGAGAACCTAACCAACCCAACAGACTCAGTCTAGATGATACAACTCAGGTTACATCTCAAGTAGTGTAATCTCGATAAGTTTAGTCAAAACAGTCGAGAACCTAACCAACCCAACAGAATCAGTCTAGATGATACAACTCAGGTTACATCTCATGTAGTGTAATCTCGATAAGTTTAGTCAAAACAGTCGAGAATCTAACCAACCCAACAGACTCAGTCTAGATGATACAACTCAGGTTACATCTCATGTAGTGTAATCTCGATAAGTTTAGTCAAAACAGTCGAGAACCTAACCAACCCAACAGAATCAGTCTAGATGATACAACTCAGGTTACATCTCAAGTAGTGTAATCTCGATAAGCTTAGTCAAAACATAGTCGATGAAACTAATCAATCCAACATACTCACTCCGGTTTGGATGATATAGTTCAGGTTACATTTCATGCAGTATACTCTACATCATAGGTGTGGGCACAACGGGTGCTGTGTCACTCCAAAAAAAAACTTTGAAAAGGGCGCCAGAATTTGGAAAAAAACACACAAAGTTTGGATGAAATCAAATAGAAAAATTTCAAAACAAATAATCTGATAATTTTAAAATTTCACCCATTTTGAGGCTTGAAATGATATTGTTTTCTATAACATTTTTCGATTTAAGGTTTTAAGATGCAATCTCTTTTCTTAATATCTCATTAGTTCGTAATAAGATTAATTCGTTTAAGCTAATATTATTTTTCTTTATTCAAACTGCTTAGTCTGCCTTTATCAGACAAAACGTAAATAATTAATTAGTGAAGCTCCATGCAAATTATTGAAATTTTACTTTGACAATTTGACAAAATGTGTAACATGCAAAATAAGTACTTTTGAGTAATAAAATAATCAGGCAATTATAGCATTTGTGAAGTTAAATATATATGTCTGTCTGTCTATGTGTGTTTTGTAGTTATCAAAAAGCTTTGTATGTTTATGATACAGTAAATATCCCACTGTAAAAATCAAACAATCAATAATAACAAAATTTGTATGAGAAGGAAATGGTTTTCCAAATTTCCAAAAATTAAAAAAAAAAAATCATTCTTGCCTTAAAACTATATAAAGACAATTTTACGGCAGTAAATTGTAGGCTACACGGAAATTTATTACAAAATTAAAAATTTCTAATATACAATTCGTTAAATGTAACATCTCGTAATTTATTTCAAATTTCAAAAATATATATTTAAAATAATAATTTATTTTTTACTGGATCATATTATTAATTTGATAATATGAGTGCAGCAAGAATATATACAAATAAAAGTCATGACAATAAATTAGATTAAAGGAAAATTAAATACAGTACATAATTAAAATTTAATATAAAAAAAGACAAAATAAACGTTGAATAAACAACTAAAAATTATGGCTTTGAACTGAGCACTTGAAGTTAAGCCTTAAGGTTCCTGTCTCCGGTTAAGGATAGAGTGAAAAGGCATTTTCATTGATAGCACTCGCAAAAACAAAATCCAGCCCACCCCTATGCTATAGTTAAGCTTAATCAAAGTACAGCCGATGAACTTAACCAATAGACCCAGTCTAAATGTTACAACTCAGGTTGTAATTCAAATAGTGTACTCTTGATTAACTTAATCAAGGCATAGCTGACGAGCTCAACCGATCCTATAGACTCAGTATAAATGTTACAACTCATATGACAAATAGTGTACTATCGATCAGCAGTCGTCCTCGAATTGTTAAACGGTATACACCTTATGCATCCCGTCTTCTAATTTTTAAATATATGCTTTTTTGTATTTTAAAAAATATTGTATTGACGACCTCAGTAGAGCGGAGTCAGAACATCGACAGTAAAGTTAGTATATTATGTTCTCTAAGTTCCAGGGTGGATTCTAATTAGCTTATGTTGAATATTATTGAGTTCGAATTGCTATCGTGCCTAATTGTGTTTCTTTATGTAGGTAAAGTACTATATAAATCAAACAATGTTTTAAATTGTTTATTATAACTCATAATAGAATGAACAAAATCAAAAAAGTAGCATACAGCATTCTGAAAATCTACACTAACGATTTTGTTCAAACTTTCTTAAAATGTACCCTCTAAGGGTAGCCTACACTTATGTGTGCACTGTTTATAAAAATAAAAGCATTTTTAAACATTCTATCAAAGTTTATAATAGGTACTATAAGTGATGATTGAAAAATCAATATATTTGGACTAAATTATTGCGTTGTGAAAATATGTACAAAAACGCTTTGTACTTAATGACAATTATGAGAGTGATATAATTAAAAAAACTTTTCATGAAAATAACGTAGAAAAGAGAAAAGGAGGTTTATTATACTCCAGACAAACTACATTATAACTATTATTTAAGTGATGTTTATTTGCAAATGTATGGTGTAATACTTCAGTTTTAAAAAATAGACAGTCATTAAAAATTATATGTTTATATAAATTGCATTTTTGACTTCCTCCTTATCTTTCTAGGCCTTCATCTCTTTTTCTCTCTCACTCTCTTTCTTTCCCTATTGTTTTCCTTTTCGCTATCTACCTCTTTCTATCTCTCGAATAATCCCGTTTTACTACAAACATTAAAACAAGATTGTAACTCGTAAACTTTGTTAACCACTGAATACCTGTCATAAGTTTCAAAATGTCTGCACCTCAAAACTTATAAAAATACCTTCATTACCTTCGACATTTGTAAACAGTGTAAACTATCTTCTGAAATATCAACAAAAACTACGTAAACAACCATTTTTTTTAAACCTAATTATTTAGAATTACTAACCATTATAAACCTAAATAATTAATAAAGCAGCTTAGTTTCATTTTTTTTTTAAATAGAATTGTCACTATTATTATTTTGTATCAATTTTCTAAAATATTTTAAAATATTAAATTACCGTTTAATAATCTGGGTTATACGAAAGGTTACAGTCTGTTTAAAAATAACATCGAAAGCAGGGAGATTGTGTCATAGTGACAAAGAGGGTGTAGGAGAGAGAGAAAGAGAGTAACGCATGCTCAGTAGTGATTAAGAGAGGGGAGTTCACAGTCTGGGACAGTAGATGGAAACGTCAGTGTTATACCAGTAGTGGTGGTGTTAAGTGAGGTGCCGATAATTATGTTGCCGGTAGCGTGCGTTTTACTATTTGCGGCTATTGTTTCTTCGTCTTCGTCTCGACCACCGATAGCCGAAGTAGACCTCCAGCCATGCTTACCCGATAAGCTGACAGTTTACCGGGTCGTTATGCACACGTTCTGGACTAGGGAACTGTTCCCCAAACATTATCCGGAGTGGAGACCACCTGCCCAGTGGTCCAGATTAATAGGTATCTAGAAATTTAATAGAACGTATTATAAAATTACATGTGCAACTATGAAGTTTTACTTAAAAACGTAAATATTTAATATTATTTTTATCGACCCTTATTTAATTAGATTCTAAAATATTTCTTTTAGAAAATGTATTTTTAATTGTCCACATTTTATCAAATTTTCTGTTCTACACTAGAAACAAGAAAGGTTATTACGTCTACTTAATAAGAATATATATTAAGTTGGTTTTTTTTTAAGTTACGTGCCTTCATGAAAAACAAGAGAATTGTAAATATAATAGCAACATGTTTTATGTTTGATAGCGTAGCGTTAAACTCCATTAGCTAATTAATTTAATATTGGAACACGGGATGCCTGAGAGTTTATATTCACAAACATTTTTCAAACGACTTTTAATTAAAATGTTCCGCTTTTTACCAAATTTGATACATCCAATGTGTCGGGGGGGGGGGGGGGATAATTTGTGAATTAGTAGGTATCATCAAAGAAGTGAAACGTTTCAGTTAATTTTGCTGAAAAATACTTTGTTTTCTGACTATGTTTTCAGAAAAGTACTACGAGCTGAAAACTCATTTGAGATATAAACATAAAAAGTTGGATATGTATATTGTTAATATTGTATACACATTACATTTTTATATTGTATTACACTATTTGGACTATATTTAGTTTAGTCTTTTCAAAATGTGTTTAAAATCATTAATAACAAATATTTTAAAACTCATTTTTACGAATAACGTACAAAATTTCATAGTATGTATAAATTTTTATTGACAACTGTATACGGAGTAACCCAGATATATGTATAGCCATAAAAACATGTCTATCAAATCACAGCTTATTTCAGTAGCAATACATGCACTTAGTTAATTTAATAGCGTAAAAAGTAATGTCATCATTAGTGAAGTACTCAAGACTAAGACTCGGTTTTAACAAACGAGACTGAGATCGAAACTTCATAATATATGAAACTCGAGACGAGACTAGTACCACGAGACCCTCGAGGGTTTTTTAATTTGTTACTATTTATTATCACTGTAAAATCATTATTATCGAGTTCTCTAAAATGAATTCTTTATAATCGTCAACAGTAGTGCGTTTAAATTTAACATTGCTCTTATGGGTGCGATTCATATGTTAATTTAATGAGCAGTGTTTTAACATTAATGAGCAGTTGTTAGAGATATTATGTTTATTTTAATTTGTTAGTGAGTGAGTGGGGGGGGGGGTAAATTGTCCCAAAACTGTTTTTAATTTTATTGATTGGCGCGCGCGCGCGCGTGTGTGTGTGTGTGTGTGTGTGTGTGTGCGTGTGAGTGCGTGCGTGTGTTTTGGACAAACTGGTTTTTGTCAAAAAATATCCAACACAAATAATAAATATAAAAGATTATTATTTTTTGGAAAAAAAAACCCCGTCAACTGTCAACATCTGTCCAATAACGGTTGTGGAAAAGGTTTTAGGCCAAAGATTATGTCCTATCAAACAAATTATTAAAACTTTTTTTACATTTGTATTCGTACCTTGCAAAAACTTGTTTCTGTTAAATTAATAGAGTAACTTCTATCCCCCTTCCTAAGACAGATATTAAACAAGGTTATAATATTCATTGTTTGTGGGAAATTTCATATCGCATATTAATATTCAAATTATAAGATTAACAGAACACACTTTCAGCCTGTAGACATATTGTGTCATTTCCTTTCTGACGAATTATCTAATTCTTTTCCTTATTTTTTATCATTTTTTCAGTTAGCCGAAATTTAACGCCTTACATCAATTTTAGGTTTCAGGTCTCCTTTAATTTGTAAATCCTTTAAAACAGTGCTTGCCCAAACGTTGACTGTTCGCGACAATGTAGATCCAACTGAATTGTTTTTTGCTGTGAACGTTGTTATTGTCTATTATTTGTAAATAAATTTGAAAAATCAATTGTTTATTTGTGGAAAAATTGAAGGCGGAGAAAAATGTAAATAGAGGAGAAAAAAATGTCATTTTATTTTATACTCTTAATATATTTAAAGAATTAGAAATAAAAACAACAATTGAGACGATTCATTAAAAATGGTAGCAACGAGATGAGACTTTTATCGAGTGTCTCAAATGAGACTCGAGCCCGATAACGGGATTTGATTATTGAAAACGAGACTAGACCAATCTGAGTCTCATCTTGGTATTATACGTAAATTGTCATAATTGTCTTTATAAAAATTAAAAAAAAAAAAAAAAAAAAAAAAAAAAAAAAAAAAAGAGAGAGAGAGAGAGAGAGAGAGAAGAAGAAGAAGAAGAAAATTAGAAAAGGATCCTAGTCCTCAAATGGTCTAATAACGTCCGAACCGGAAGAACACAAGTGTTAGCCAAGAGAGACACGTTTAGAAAGATGAAGGAGAAGGAGCTACCCCCAAAGGATACTCCTCAGGATCCGTAATTACTATAAGTGAGCCCCTGTCTTTTTACTTCATTTCACTAAATTTTAAAACAAGTTTCTCTTCGGGAATGACATTTAATGACGTACTACAGTAGCTCAAATTTTGTGGCTTCAAAATCTGATATCAATGATATTACATTAAATCTACATTTTCAACCTCATAATTACAATTCATCATATCTGATGAATATGTTTACTAAATTTGTATCAAATTTGCCAAGTAAGCAAGGTTTTACAGTTAGTTAAATACGATTCGTGCTAACAATTAATGATTCCAGGATACTTTGGTCAACTAATCTGCATAAGCGAGGTCATAAATATTGGTAGCTACACAATTTTAACAACAGACATTATAATCATATTACGTTAACGGATAATTGCGCCGAGTATTGAACATGTTGCAACATATTGAGAGTGACAATAAATCAAACATTTTGTATTACAAAGTCTTTTGTAATAAGATGTTAGTCGTTCATGGAGTGAATAGCTTCTGGTAGGCCCTAATCTCTGGCTGTGAATACAGCTTTTTTACTAGTTTTCCCCGATGTGGCATTCCAAAAAGATTTTTTATGCAAATTTTTCATAAAAATAGTAACTTTCTTGTATAATTAAAAGAAAATATAAATAACAGTATATTAAAACTATTTGTCTATTCTCTGTTTGAAGTTATTTGTTAAGAATGGAAGTTCAATTTTATTATTATACAATTTTCGGACATTTGCCATCATTTGTGTGTTAAAAATCAAACACGACGTTTCGGGAATAAGAATCAATTCCCGTTATCAAGTGACTAAAAACTAAAGAAACATGAAACTAGAAACTAAGCCTATGTAAGAAGTAAAATTAAATAAGAATACAAAAAGACGAGACAAAAAGACCATTAAACGTTAGAATAAAAGAACATAAAAACAATTTGCGGTTAGGCCTAGTCGATAAATCGAAAATTGCAGAACATATATGGTCCGAAAATCACAAATTTAATTGGGAAGTGGCAAAAATCATACACCGGGAAAGTAACTTATACAAACGTAAAATAATTGAAGCCTCATATATATAAAACTAACGGACAATCCTATCAGCCAATCAAGTATAGAAGTAAGGCCATTATGACTTCCATTATTAAAAAAGAACTAAAATTGGATTATAATACCACTACAACTAAAAAACAAGCTGAAATTTTACCTGTTAAATCGCCACAAGGGGTATAACCCGCTCTCGTGCTAGGAAGCTTAATACAACTAACAATAGGCCACTCCCCTAATAGTTTGTCACGCCTTCTAGACCACGTGACTTGTTGCTGTGTCTTTGATACAACAACACATATTTGACGTTAGTTGTGTGTTACCGTGATGTTTTTGACACATCTCAGTTTTAGCTTTGAGATGAATGCTTAGATATTAAGGTTGGAGGTATTCTTATTTAATTTTACTTCTTACATAGGCTTAGTTTCTAGTTTCGTGTTTCTTTAGTTTTTAGTCACTTGATAACGGGAATTGATTCTTATTCCCGAAACGTCGTGTTTGATTTTTAACACACAAATGATGGCAAATGTCCAAAAATTGTATAATAATATTTGTCTAGCCTATATCCCCTTCACTTGATATTTCTTTATAAACAATCCATCAACTGCATGGAATACCTAAAATTATGTCAACAAATTTCAATATAATATGAAGTTTTGTCATCAAAACAATCGAACGAAAACGTATATAAAATAATATTACAGTTCGCTGGTAGTTTATAAACAATTTACAAGATAACTGTCATTGATATACACGTTTTACTTATAATCCTTCTTAATTAACCAAAATTTAGTCAAAATGTGATTTCCACTTTTTCTTGTTAATTAATTTAACTTTTTTAACGACAACTTCCGAAAAAGAGTAATTTTGGTGCGAGTGCATAAAGCGTAATTTTGAGCTTTTTATACGATGTTGAAATTCAAATTTGTTCTTTTGGCCTGTACCCCATGATGTTAAACTAACTATTGTCAATTAATTAGGCCAAATTGAGTTGAGGATATTGAGATCTGTATATAATAACTGCTTTGAAATCTATTGATATTATATTTTTTATTTTCTTAAAAATACGTAGACTAGACAAAGTTGTGTAATGAGTTAAAAAGATCGTATTTTGTGTTTTGGTTTATATCCGTTTTAGGTTCTCCTGAACCCAAAAAAAAAATAGTTTTTAGAATGATGTTTGCCTGTCGTCCATGCAGTGCTTTACAGCCCAAATGTCTGGATTGATTATAGGATTTTAATCAAATTTGGTATCTGGGAAAATTTTGGTCCTACCTCGGATTTTTTAGTTTTTGGTAACTGAAATTCGGAAGTATCTGCCTGGAAAAAAAACCTAAAAATTACTATATTCTAACTTTTTTACCAAGTATTTCTCAAGTGTTGCCTCAAATTACTAAAAAAAAAAAATAATAAATAAAAGATTATTGAGTTATAGGTTAAAAACGAAAAACTCGGTCATGTGCCTGTTATAAAAGTCGTAATTTCTCAAAATCAGTTTTACCGATTTCGCTCAAATTATAGATACATGTAAAGATTAGTGACCGTCATAGTTAAAAGGTTGGTTTTAATCACATACTATTTATACTGCATGACACATCTATCGCTCCAGCAAAACAATCCTGCACGGTTCATTTTTACTTTTTGACTTCTGACATCATGTGACCAAGAGTTTGGTTAATTTTTATTTGATTTTGGGAATGAGCTAGTGAGAAAGTTTGTGAAATAATTTTGCACCATTTATTTTTGAGGTTATAGAAATAATAAGTGAATATAATTGTAGGAAAAAAAATCTGGGATATACTGGATCTAGTCACTGGGATGCACTGGATTTATTTTACAAAGATACATTTGATATTATCACTGGAAAGCGCTTAAACAAATAACCGGGATACACTGTATTTAATCACTGATTTAATCAGGAATGCACTTAATCTAATCAGTAAGATCTACTTAAGCTAATAACTGCAATACTGATCTAATCTAATTACTGGGATGAACTGGATCTAATTATTGGGATGAACTGGATCTAACTACTGGGATGAACTGGATCTAATCACTAGGATGCATTTAATGTATTAATAAGGATTCACTTAATCTAATCAATGTGATGCACTGGATCTAATCACAGGGATTCACTTAATTTAAGCAGTTGGAATCACTTAATCTATTCACAGGAATTCACAGTTCACCAATGTAATCACTGGTATACATTTTATTTATTTAAAGGGAGTCGCTTAATCTAGCCACTGGAATATACTTAAACAATCTAATCACTGGGATGTACTTAACCAATCTAATCACGGAGTTACACTAAATCTAATCATAGGGATTTACTTAATCTTTTTTCTGGGATGTACTTAACCAATATAACAATGGGAAGCTCTTAATCTATTCACAGGGATTCACTTAATCTAATGAATGAGAGGCACTGGATCTAATCACAGGGATGCACTTAATGCAGTTGTAAGCTCTTAATCTATTCACAGGGATTCACATAATCTAATCACCAGAATGTACTTAACCAATCTAATCATCATTGTGGTACACTTAATCTAACCACTCTTATTCACGCAATCTATTTACTGGTATTCACCTAAACTAATCAGTGGAATGCATTTAATCTATTACAAGGGATTCACTTAATCTAATAACTGGTTTGTTATTAATCTATTTCCAGGAATTATAATAAACTTCTAAGACAAAGATAAACTTGTAACGTTATTCGAGAGTGTCTTATCGTTAGACAAACTTCCTAAGAACGCCTTAAGTAGATTCATTAGGTAGAAGTAATGATTTGCATTTCTAGTTAAAGCAGTCAGTCAGTCAATGCAACTCGATCGGAAGAGCTTTAAATTAGCAAACAGACATGTTTAATAGTTCTAAACTTTCAAGTTTTGTAGATTATAAAATATCCATCTTATATTACACTGTCAGCACTTTCATCTCTGAATAATATTTTCAAATTCCAACCCCCATAAATATATATTGTTTGATATTAGCGATCTCTCTGAAGAATAAAAATATTGGTTTATTGTTTTATCTAAGTAGCTTCATATTAAAAACAAAAAAACAATGTAACAGTTGTAATTGTAGTTGGAATTTTAGTTGGATTTCAGTAAAACTTAGGTTTTACCATTCCATGAATATAATGCTAAAAATGAAAAAACAACAACATCGAATAGTAACTTTTTCAAACGTTCATTTGAAAATTGTGCTACAAGAAAGTTGTATATTATTTGCTCCTTGCGATTAGATTGGCTGCTTCTCCACCCTATTGTATGTAAAGAAGCAGAGCGAGTTGGCCATTAACTGTTTAACTAATAAATACAAGTACGCGTATAAAATAAATAAAGATGCTGTCAACACTTGGTTTTCCAATTACATTCGTAAAACCCCAAAATTTATTCCGAATAAGTTTAATAAACACATAAAATCTGATGTAAAATTTCAACACTACATATATATACCATGAGTTAAATAACATATTATTTTAAATTTAAATATACATACACTTTGAGCAAACCCTTATTTTTATCCTCATTTTAAAATCTATTCTAACCCTTCATGTAATAAACCCCCTCCAGATGGATTAGGTGAGATATCGATCTAACTACAGATTCAAAAATTGTAAATAATTTTGCCCCCCCCCCCCCCGTCTTAAGGTAATCTGGAATAACTTTACTCCTTCACTTTTAGTTTCTCATCATTTCTTAAGTTATTTGGTAAACAAATGTAATCAATCCAAATATACCCGTCTTATATACGTTAATTAATCAGACTACCATTCCTCGAAACGGACACACGCAAAGATATTAATTCGAAAATAGCCTAAATACGCTCAATGAACTGAAATCGTCAAGAACATTCTAAATCGTGATACTTAAATTTTAGAACCTTTTACAATATTTCGTAGTTAGAAAATAAAATTATATTCACAAATTTATTCAAATTTCTGGACACAACACAGAAGTTCACAATTTAAATATGCACAGAGAGTCTAGGGGAGGTGTCCGCATAGTACAAATCGTTCTCTTTGGTTTCTGTCTCTTTGTGTTTTATCTAAGGAATGGATTTAGACATCCAGTACAAATTTATACTATATGTTTAGATCTCCCTGGGTACCAAATATTTTTAATTTGTACAAGACCGTTTCAAAATGGTGCCGTTTGTAATTTTCAATGTCGAATGTTTAAAAATTCGATAATTATAAAAAACAATGTGTAATATAAAAATTGTTGTTATCGGTAAATAAATAGTTAAAATTTGGACAAAAACTAATATAAAATCTTGTGAAAGATATAAATGAGGACGATGAAGAATCGCTGTAAACTCTTATTGAATTAATTGGAATTGAATAAACTTAAGTGTTTCAATTACTCATAATCGTTACATCGTTTATATTTGTTTTAGTAGATGTTTCAAAACTTCAGAGCCCGTCGAAAAGTAAAGTTAATATCTGGATAAATTCCCGAGATATTTACACAAAACATTAACAACTATACGCAATAAGAAACATTTCCGGACAAATGTTCTTTGAATCTTTTAATCCAATAATTATAATGGTAAATATATGGAATTTATGGTATAAAATATATTGGAATGGTGCTAAAATTTATAAATGCCGTTTATTGATTATTTTAAGCAATTCGACCCCTTTATCCTATGAAGACCATTTCTGCCTCTTAGTATAGCTGTCTACCTGTAGTATTATTTGTCATTGTTGTGGGATGGGTGTTCCATGGATTGACTAGATTTTTGAATAATTCGTATTAAGGATGAAAATCGTCCTTAAATTTACGATTTTTCAATCAATAGACCGATTGGTATAAAGCGTGTAATATTTATGTATTTTCGAAAGATGAGTTCGGGAGGGGATGAACAGGGCCTGGACGAATTCAACTACAAGTAGACTTGCAAAGAGGCTACTTAGACCAACCAAGAAACATGCTGAGCAACTCATCTCTCTTAGAAGGGATAACATGAGGTGGGTGGTTGGGCTCTTAACGAGCCACTATCACCTCAGAAAACACCTACACAGGATAGGGATTGCTGCAGAAAATATTTGCAGGAAATGTGGTTTGGCTGAAGAGTCCGCAGAACACATTCTCTTAGAGTGTGAGGCGTTAGGACGAGCCAGGCTATACTCTCTAGACCCTCAGTCCGGGGAAGGAGATGGAAACCATCCTAGACAACCCTATAGGTAGCATCTGTTCCTTCATAAGGATGACAGGTATCACTGAGTGGGTGTAGGATGGAACTTGGGGCGGCAAAAGACCTTTAGGTCGACGCCGGTGAGGCCTCTGACGGAGGCTACACAGCTCATTAAAAAAATATATATATGAGTTGGAATTTTAATTTGGTGTGTAAGTAACAAATTCTGTCACCTCCATTCCGTGTTACCTTCGAGTCTACTTTATATTGTGTTTCTTGTTTCGCGTCTAAAAATAATAAGTGTTAATAGAGCACCAACGTATATAGTAAGAAATAACAGCATATTGTACTCCTTCGAAGCATTGTAGACAGCAGAACAGCTGTTATCATATTCCGACTACCAGTAATATCAAACTAAAGTGAAAAACCTACAAACATAAGTCTAGACCACAACAAACAAGAGATGTATCTGAAATAAAACTTTACTTGATATCATCAGGACATAATAATCTGCTTTATCTTGGGTCTCACTAGAAAGCTAAGAGAGCTGTTCTACTCTTTGTAGAATTGTTGATAACAGAATAGCTCTTGTCACCTTCCGACGTCCAATTAACATCTTCTCCTTTTTCGTTAATAGACGAAAAGCTCTCCATCATCTTCATTATAGAAAAGAAAAGAACACAAGTTGGACCAGATATATAAGATGAAAAAGGGGAATGTAACCCAAAACTACATGTAGCTAGGATTCTTCGAGTTTGACACACCCGAGTGAGACACTGAGGGGATTATCTTCTCCCGCGAAATAAAGTGATAAATCCACAAACATTACTCTCGACCACAACAAACGACAGATGCTTTTGATATACAACTTCACGCCATAATAAACTGCTTTATCACACAAAGTTTCCCCTATTATTGTCGCAGTACTTAAGTTAAGGACTCCAACACATCTGTTGTTTACTGAAGGTTAAAACGAGGACAATGTTAACAACAAAATTATTATCTTATTATTTTGTCTTTCACACACACACACACACACACACATACACACACACGCGCGCGCATATATATATATATATATATATATATATTGTTGTAAAGACAGAAAAGTCATATAGTTTTGCTCATTTGTTCATTTTATGGGCTTTTGCCTTTTAAAATCCACAAAATATCCGTATATCCATAACCGTATATCGTTATGTAGACTATTAAATTTGCTCCCATGGTCCGTATCTGGATGATTAAGTTTTTTATTATATATTTTTTTTAATTTTCAGGTGAATTCTTTAAATCCAAATTACAAAATCACTATTTTCCAAAATCATTCTTATTTTATTGGCTTTTTTCCTCCCTCCAAAAAACAGGATAAAATTTTGTGTAAAATGTGGCCGAGTTATTGACAGGAGGGAAGTACAAACAAGGTCTAAATTAGGGTGAGCACTCCTAGCAGCAAAACATTTAAATCTAACTTTTAATATTTCTACTAGAATAATTTTGAAGAAAGCTAAAATTTGTATTTATAGGCACCAAAAAAATCATTAATTCGATTTACCTTTTTAAACTACTTCAGATAAAAAGTAAAGTTTTCCTCCGTTCATAAATAAATTTCTGTAGATTTTAGGCTATTGGCAATTTAAAAAAATATGATCTCCTTCTCGTCTCATAAAATAATTTAGCTTTACATTTCCATCAGAAAGTAAACGTTCTGGTGTTGATCATTCCTAAATATGAACTACTAAGAGTGAAGCGTTCCCTCTTAGATTAATTTATGGTAAACAATTTCTGTAAACATCCGAGCTCTTAATGAGCTCAGTAATTGGAGACTACATTTAGTAAATGTTAAAGTACAAATCGCGTGTGTGTTTGTGTTTTTCTGAACATATGCACGAGTTAAAATATGTGTGCACTATTTATTTCATTACATAAAGAAACACGCTCTAGAAATTGTAAAAAATCGTCGTTTATTTATTTTTATTTACTTTGCTCACGATTGGTGGCGTAGTCAATGTGGAAGTTAAAAAGCAATTTGAAATTCCCACTTTCAGAATAATTTGTCAGAAAACATGTTGCAACAATGTTATTTCATTTCAAATTTGTTGTATCGCGTTTATTTAGCGAAATCCTAGACAATGAAATGTCCACAGATGCTTTTCATAGGAATAGTTTGTAAACATTTTTTGTCTTGCATAATTTATATTACTTTACTAAACGCTGTAGAATTCTAATTTTATAATAAGTTCGATTTTATGAATCGTTGGACAAGTTCGTTGGGTAGTGAATTTTATAATTTCTGTTGTACATTGTACGTATTATGAATGTTCGTCCAGTGAAACATACATTTGTTTCTACTTTAGTGAATTATGCAGTTAATTGCAAAATAATAAAGAATAATTCTTTTGAACGAAATTTTAATTGCTTTTAAGTCAATTATTTCCGTACATTTTATACGTTATTTCTTAAAAAGGTCTGGCGATGTTCAAAATTGTAGTTGTAAGGAACCTGTAGATTTATTGAAGTGGATTTTATCAACCGTATATTCTCCTCCATTAAAGTTCTCCCTATCAAAGACGCCTATGTAAAAATTGACATACCGCTTTATATTTTAGGGTTTTAACAAGGTGACAATTTAAATTTTAACAATAAAAAAAAAATAGATGATCGCGAAGTAATTAAGAACATCTAAAGTTGAACTAGAGTAGTTTTGTTTAAGATTTTATTCAGATTTTTTGTTAAATTAGTCACATTACAAAATGTACCGTACCTGTAAAACGAAAAAGTAAATACATCGAAATCACATTTAGGTCTAAATCGAAAGAGATTGTACAATTTTACCCAATTTTTGTAAAACATTATTTCTAACAGTTTTCAGTTTAAGTGATAATGAAAAGTCTATAACGTTTCGAGGTTATAGACTAAAATAATTTAGGTTAAACTAAATTGAAAGGTGTCTTTTGGAATGATATCCTTTTTGTCGTGTGCAAGTGATTTACATCCTATACACTGAAACGGATTTTAATGAAATTTAGTATGGGGGTTTTGTTATAACTCGGGACGTTTTATTACACTTTAACATAACTGGAAATTTAAAAGTAGTTACCATAAGAAACACGTAATTTTCCTATGTTGATTGGAATTAAACTATTTTAATCCAATTTTGCTTAAGTGTAGACTCTAAGGGCCTTATTGTTTTCCATCTTTACAATAATGAGTTACGAGTAAAAAAAAAACAATAAAACGTATTCTCATGTATCAGCTCCACCGATTTAATTGAAATTGTACATTGATGACTCAAATTTGTAAACAAAATTACACACAAAACTAAGATTACAATTATTGGTATAAAAATATATCTTTGACCGTTTAAAGTTCGATTTGCATCAAATACAATTTGTACTGAGTTTATGTACTGAGCAAAATCAAGTTTAGGCCTTAACCTAAGCTTTAAATAAATATTATGTTATATATAAGGTTCATTTTCTAACATCTACCGTCTGACACTTTCGGCGATAGAAAGTTTTTATTTGGTTTTGGTAATTGGTGAATGAGAAAGTTTGTTTAGTGTTTTGAAACTTTTATAATTTATGCTACGTTGTTAGCAATAGTGTATATGCAATTTTTTTTAAATTAACATAAGCAAATATGCTCCCAACAAATAAACGAAATTTCCGCCTATCTTAATTGTCAGTTTGAAATATATTCAATTGAGTGTAAAATTCAGATGTGGCTTGGTGTGTTAAACCGATTTATTTTGTAGCAAAAGATTACGAATTAAATGTTTCTAGAAACACTTCTAAATGTCATTTGTTTCTATAGTTGTATTAAAGAAATTTATTTTTAATATTGTTGGGTGTGTGGGCGATCTACGAGTCGCAGGAAAAACTTTTTTATTTATCTTTTTTTTAAATTTACTAACCGATATATCGGTGTAAGAATATTCTAAATGAAATAAGGCAATGCAACGCTAATAGATTACCCCCCCCCCCCCACCAGTGATAAACAGTCTTTTGAAAACTTAGACCATTATCATCAACAACATATTAGCGAAATTCTTCCCTTACCAACAATAATAAATACTCCGAGAACAAAAGTTTTCATGAACTTGTCTTGTCCTTAGTTATTTATTTTAGATTCCTTTTATACAGATCAACAATTCTTTATTCAAAACACTCCTTCATGTGGCTTACACTTTACATATTTCATTTTTAACAGATTTTGAATACAAGTTTTTTAGCAATATCTTGGAACAATATCAGTTGAACAGATTCAAAATGTCAGCTGTTTTGAATTGTCACAGTTTTTAAATCAGTTGTTATTTTAAAATGGTTGTCTTCTTATCGAAGTAATGTAACTATGTTATCAGGGAAATTGTAAATTGAGACTCTGTACTCTTTAAATTAAAATATGAATTTGAAACCCAGAATCGAAATATGTTAGTAAATGGAAACTGTCCCTGTCGTGCGGCATGAACAACACTACAGTGAAAATGTGAGGAAAGCAACACCCGACAGAAGAACGTCTTTCCGAAATAACGTTTTGACTCATAAATCCTTAATATTTAAATTTTGATGTTAAACATGAGTTGATCCATTATTTTTTGCCTAACTTCCACTAACCTACATTTACAGACAAAAATTGTGTATATGTATTTTCTTTATATAAATTATTCTTAGTTCTTTAATAGGAAAATATAATCAACTCAGATTTGGAAATATATATAAAAATACAGGATTTCCATGAAATAATGTTGCAGTTTTAATTGTCCATCAAACTGTTATGAGACAAAATAAAAATAATAAAATCGGTACCACTGCATTCGGTTGCTCAAACAATTTTGTTTACATTCATTAAAACAGCTGTGTTGATTGTTGTGCTAATTGCTAAACTTATTTTTTGAAATAAACTTCAAGGTTGTGTTTTCTTTTAAAAGCCATGTTTTCTGATCTAGAAAAAGCTAAGTGTTTAATGTTTTTAAGTGAATTAAAGTCAATGATTTTAGTGCACCGGGCATTTAGAAGAACATTTAATAAAGCTCCATCTCACAAAAATAACATTCGGCGTTGGAGTAAGCAATTCGTAAACACTTGGTCAGTTAAAAAATAAATTAGGCCTGGTAGACTACCAGTCTCAAACCAAACAGTAGAAAACAAGAATATTTTGT
This sequence comes from Aphrophora alni, assembly GCA_963513935.1. Lineage (NCBI taxonomy): Eukaryota > Metazoa > Arthropoda > Insecta > Hemiptera > Aphrophoridae > Aphrophora > Aphrophora alni. The sequence continues at coordinate 15,583,989 of OY740768.1, read as the reverse complement.
ATTAGAAGTCCCAAAAAATACCTCCCTCGTCGAAGTCTTGAATTAGTAAGTACACTTCACAAAGTTTTACACAAAAGACTCCATCTTCATGCGTACAAAATTCAACTTCTACAAAAAATCGAGCCAACAGATATGAATAAAAGAGCAGGATTTGCCGCTTTTATGTTGAATCTAATAGCAGAAAACGAGATATTTTCGAATCATTTTTTTTTCCTGATGAAGCCACGTTTCACATCAATGGGTATGTTAATAGACACAACGTACGAATTTGGGATTCTCGTAAAAGTCAACGTTTGGTGTTGTCTGTCCAAAGAACAAGTGATTGGGGCATTTTTTTTTCGCTGAACGAATGAATGGGAATGTTTACCTGGACATGGTGGAGAACTATTGTTTTCCTAAACTCGACGAAATGGAAAATGTAAATAGTCTTTATTTTCATCAAGACGGAGTGACTCCACATTGAAAAACCATTTTTCTAGATGCCTTAAATGTAAGATCCCAAACAGGTGGATTGTCAGAGGTGGCCCTATATCACGGTCTCCAAGGAGCCCAGACTTGTACCCGTGTGATATTTTTCTGGGGCATATCAAAAACATAGTTTATTCGCAAAAAAAAATCACAATTTGGTTCATTTGAAAGAAAGAATCAGACTTGCAGTTCGCCTATCCACTGTAACAAGAGAAATGTTGTACAACGTGTGGGCTGAAATAGACCATCGTCTGGATGACTGTAGAGCAACAAATGGTGGCCACATTGAATTGTATTAGTTAAATGTATAAAAATCTTAATAATGTAAGGATTTGAAAAAAAAATAAATTAAAAAATTAATAGTTTTGTAACTTTTCTCGTTTTCTTGTTATTTAATAATTAAACCCCACCATTATTTTATAAAAACCCGGTATATATTTTTATCGCAATTGATTTTTTCTTTTTAAAGAACTAAGAAGATATTTTATTTAAATCAATAATACGTATATAAATATCTTATATTGTATATATGCTTCCAAATCACGAACTAGGTTTAAAAATATGGGATCTGCCGTACGTCCATCTATGGTTTATTATTTTAGAAACTACTACAACAATATCAATTAATATATACATATATTCCCATCACCGATGGAATTAAAATTTTTCGAAAGTTTAAAAAAAAATCAATTTATTAAAAAAAAGTCACCATTTAAATTGTTTTTTGCAAGTAACTGTAAGCATTGAAACGGCTCCTGCTACAATGAGGTTCCAAACGAGGAATCACAACGTCCACTTCATCACATGTTTACCGTATTTAATCTGCCAGTCGAAACTTTGTTTTAATACTCGTATTATAAAACTTATATTTTCTTGATTTCCAGCAGAACAACTTAAGACTAACTACAAGTAGCCTGCGTTATTGTCACTAACACACAACTTCCCACACAACCAAAACATTACGAAATTTGTTTTTCAGCTGAATTTTTGTATATTTAAAATTTTGATAAAGGTTTAGCAGTAAAGTATGATTAATTAATCTATCCGTGTAACTCTCTCATAACTCTATGAACAGATGTATGAATTTATAAAGAGGGATGGTTGTACAAACTTTGTTACCCCTTGTATTAATTTATCACCTCCTCCTTCCCTCGCTAAACGTCGCAAGCTATTAACACTAACTGGGGAAAATGTGAGTTGAACTAGATTGGCTTTGTTTAAGTGTTTATTTACGAACTGTTCATCGCTATGAATCAAAACCATTATTAATATTAAAGAAGAAAAACGCTTTCTTTTGGTTAAATTTTGAATAATAATAATGTACTTTTCATCATATGTAGTTAAAATATTAATTTAAAACTATTTCTTTATTTTTGTTTTTGAAATTAATCTTCCAAAACATTTATCATATCTTGTCTCGTACTCACACGCAAAACGAATTGCTCGGTAGTTGTCAATCGAAAAGTATAAATGAACCTTGGATGTAGTCTTAGGATGTATCTTTAAACTCGCTTCGCCAGTGCCGTAGACATTTTCATAGCGTAATTCGTATTTGATTATAATCGTGCTTTATTCGTATTTGATCTTACGGTTCATTTTTTTTGAGTTTTTTTTCACATTATTCCTTAACGGAAATGTGTTTTTTTAATTGAGATTTAGCACACGGGTTGGATCTTCAATCGGAGGACCTATTTCGAAAAATTACGTAAGTATAACAGCTCACAGAGACAACTCAAGCTGTATGTTTTGTTTATGTCCTTATAGATATACACTCGACCATTATTCAATAAAAATTGTTTGACCAATTTTAAGAAAATCATAATTATATATTTTTTCCTTATGGAAGTTACTAACAAGTTTTGAGTTATCAGAAATATTTGTTTAAACTTTCCAAGATTTGACGAAATATTCCCACATACGATTAAAAACTGTTGGTAGAAGCACTGCGCATATTGGCAAACCGACATAGTTCCCAAAACCACTTAATATTATTCAGGGGAAATCAAAAGAGTTACGACAAAACTTTCTACGTATATTTTGAGAAAGTAAACATGAGATGGGTAATTAGAAACAAAGAATTGATGGGGCACAGCTACACACGACAACAATATTTTAATAACGAAATTTCAGATATCACACGAAATCTGATGTAATAACCTACAAGTAATATCAAAATATATAGTAATACTCATACAATCACAAATGATTATATCATAATGACGCTACGTATCCCATTGCTTTCAAAATATATAGTTTCAGCTCTAGAACGAAACTAAGCTTCTAATCGATAATTTTGAACTTATATAATTATCTCTAAAATTATAATTATAATCCGATTATTGGCGTTAGACATATTGTTTCCGAATACCTCAATACGTTTTGTATAGTAATTTTAAAACGAGTTATTCAGTAGAGCACCTCACTCCTAAACAGTTTTCAAACACTGCACTACTAATTCTCTCTTTACTATAATGGGCGTCATTTTATCACCCCCGCTCTAAATACAAGTTTGACTTATTTGAAATAAAGATAAACAGTGCAATGATCGCCATCGCTGAAGGCAAAGGAATATTATCGTTGGCACGTATGCTATGTTCGGTTTATATAAATTTAAATTATCTCAGTACAGTAGAAGTGGATTTTAAAAGAAAAAGAAAAAACTTACTGCACAAAAACTATGGCGCGTTGCTTTAAAATACTTCGTTTAGAAACCGATGAGTCACGAATTCTCCGAAGAGTTCTTTTTAAAACGGAGAGGGTGGACGAATTTAAAAAACCACATTTTCTCTATTAATTCTAAAAATAATGAATTTTACGAAATAATGTTACAGACAACTTTTAAAGATCAAACAGTTCCATGTAGGTTATTTGATTGTTTTGGTGTAATTGTCTAAGTGATGATCTTTTAAAGAGTAGTGATTATCCTTTTGTAGTTAGCATGATTTTGACGAATTTCAATTGAAATAACTCGACAACCCTAAGACGTATAGAAAATAATAAAAATACTTATTTTAGATAAATTCCTTTTTATCTAATTGAAGTATTGACACCATCGTAAATATTTATGTCCTTGTTCTTATGAATATAATTTGTATACAGTATAAGCCATTTCATTGTAAAATACAGGTTTTTGAGAAAAACTGTGTTTCGTTACTGTTTACAATTATCAAATACAAAGTACCAAGAGATATACAAATTTGTGTTGAATTATAATGACAAATGAATATTCAATTGAGGGAAATAGTGTTATTCACGAAATAATTGATTTAAATATTTATTTTTGTTAAATATTCCTGTTAGAGCAAAGAGTAAGGACTCAACGCGAAGGCACATATATTATATTTTTGGAATTTTTGATTAACATATCTTAAGTTATTAACCATTAAAGCGCGGAGTAAAAATCGGGTATGCGACAAAGGGGTGTATCTTCAGCGCCACATTAAAAAGCCTACAACTCTGTTAACTTTAATCCCATCGAAACCAGTATAATCTAAAATATATGTAATTTTAATACTTTTAAAAGTTATTTTGAACTTTTTTTTCGTAAAATTCATACGTGAGATAATCGTATAATTTAACCGTTTTGTTCCGGTTGCTTCGGAGAACTTGGGGCTCCTTATTTCTTTAAAAAGAAGTATTTTAGAGCAATACGCAATAGATAATAGAAGTAATCAAATTTGTCTAATGCAACCCAGTCACGAATGGAAGGAAACATATTTATAACCGTTTGTTGATTTATCATTAATCCCTGTTAAACTGTTGTATCCACGATGGAAAAAATGAAAACTAAATGTTTTTGATTGATTAATAATACGCCCACTTAATTAATCGGCTAATTAAAATTCCCCTTTACTTACTCATCAATATGTAGTATAGAGAAGGTCACGTGATAGGTAAAATAAGTTGATTTCATTCTAATCTCGTATAATTTCCGTCTTGAGGTCCCCTGAGTCTAAAAATGAGTTTTGTTTTGGAATAATGTCTATCTGTTGACTGCGCAGTGTTCTACAGCCCACGTGCGCATATTTTTTTGACAAAAATATCGAAGTAAGTTGCTATAGGAAACAAACACAAAATTACGACTTTCTCACGATAACCTACATTAATTTTATTCCAATAAACCAAAACGTACTGGTCACTATTTCATGAGTTATCATAATAAAATCAAAAATTCGGTGGTGGGTTTGTTATGATAACCGTAGTTTCACAATATCGGCTTTATGTATTTCGTTCAAATTTTATTTAAATGGGAAAGTTTAATGACTCGAACCACACTAATTATCACAAGATATATATATATATATATATATATATATATATATATATATATATATATATATATATATATATATATATATATATATATATTATGTTTCAGGAATAATTGACAAGAACAAAACTGACATTAATCGAGCTAGCTTAATATTGTCATTCGCGTTTAGTGTAATTTACACTGACAAACGAATAGAGTTTAGACCCTGTGTAATTATTTGTTTTCAGAGAACGGCATCAATAGTTCATTTCACCAATAACTACCGAAATGAAATTTTTGATGACTAAAAATTGTGGTTGATTTTTATTTGATGTTTGGAGTTTTTCAAATTGTGTAAAAACATAAAATTCAATCAAATTAGTAAGCGTCACATTACCGATGATTTCATGTAATTACTGTCTAAAGGTTAACACCTTAACTTTCCAAGGCGGACTATTCAATTCCGTTAATTACGATTGAATAAATGTATTAACAATTGTTATAGAGTAATATATAAAATTACATCAAGTGAAAAGGTTAACGGGACCAATCTCTCTAAATACCCAATATGCAATTTCATATTTTATATGAAATGATGGTTGCATTGTTTTATTCCGTTCGGGGATTTCATTTTATTTTTATTTTCACTTTTTATTCCCATCAAAATCAACAGTTTGGCGAGGAGAAACTTTAGCATCTTTTGTAGCTACAAAAACTCTTCCTCTCAGCCTTATCTTAGACGAAATCTGTAGAACTAGATGTCCCGATACAGTCTCTACGGCCCACTCCTTTTAACTCTTTCTGCATTAATAACTTTCTCAAATGGTCTTGTTACGTACTACCTAAGCTCAATTTTTAAAATTTATTTTTATAACACCCAAAAAACTAATAAAACTATAATAACGTTTCGTAAATATGTTTTACCCACTCTTCTCTAGTTGGAAATACAGACGAGTAAACCTCTAAAATAAAATTAAAAATGAACTTTTTATTCGTCTTCATAAATTTTCTAACTCCGACGAATATTTAAAATTAACTATCAGAAACTACAGTCAAATTAGTAAATTCTTCTTCGTTACTAAGCACACTGTTCAGTTATTTCTAAACCAAAATAATCAGCCGTTTATAATAACTTTTCAAAATCAATGTCTACCCAGTAGGTCATCTATGTTGATTTATATCTGAGGCCTATGACGATCTTTTGAAAGTTTAGACAAGCAACTTCAAATCTCTCTCGCTCTCTCTCTCTCTCTCTCTCTCTCTCTCTCTCTCTCTCTCTCTCTCTCTCTCTCTCTCTCTCTCTCTCTCTCTCTCTCTCTCTCTCTCTCTCTCTCTCTCTCTCTCTCTCTCTCTCTCTCTCTCTCTCTCTCTCTCTCTCTCTCTCTCTCCATCTCTCTCTCCCTCCATCTCTCTCTCTCTCTCTCTATCTATCTATCTATCTAACTATCTATCTATATAAGTCAAAACCCACTGACTGATCACAAAATCTCTGGATACAAGAAGCCTTGGGCTATGAGTTTTTTAACATGTTTTGAAGTAGGTCCGTAGACGTGTACTAAGAAAGGGTTTTGAAAATGTTCCACTCCGAGTGTATTTGTTTATCCCTAAAGCATATCTCTGGATCCAAGAAGCTTAGAGCTATGAATTTTAACAGGGTTTTGAAAATGTTCCACTCCAAGGGTGTTTTTAACCCCGAAAACATATCTCTGGATTCAAGAAGCTTAGAGCTATGATTTGTTTAACATTGTTTGGGGTAGGTCTGTAGACGCGTACTAAGAAAGGGTTTTCAAAATGTCCTACTCCAAGGGTGTTTTTAACCCCTAAAACAGGGATCATATGTTTGTTATTTATGGGTCGATATAGGCCAAAATTGACGTTTTGCTGTATTTTGGCATAATTTACTTCCATAGCACTACCATTAGGGTTGTGCTAAAAAAATTATGTCTTTATAAAACTATCTCAACTATCCTCAGGTGAACTGCTGCCATGAGTTAGTATTTATTAAAATTATTTATTAGTATAAAAATTAGTTGGATTGTCGTAAAACATTGCTCACTATTATGAGGAATAATAAGTGATAAATTTGAAAATGGTTGGTGACATAATTTGCTTCGAGAAGATACTTTTTAACAGTAGGTCAATGAAATTTAAAAGTTATATTTGGTGATGTATAAATTTTGATATCTCAAATTAACTGTATTTAAACCGATCAAATATCATAAGTGTATTATCATACACCTGTATGTAATTCATTTACAAAGACACCTAAACCCTGTATCGATTCCTGAGATGTTTTCACGAGCTTGTGACCACAGGTTACGACGCAGTCGCATTAAGTAACTATGTGGGAGGGCATAAGGGGAAGGAAGGGGGCGGTTAAAACTAAACAATAATTCATATTTTACCCTTCCGTTTCGCTGGTCCAAAAATAACCGGTTACAAGTTCAACGTATGTCGACCACTGTTAAACAGTTAAAGTGGAGGTGTCACTTGAGAACATAACGTTATTTACAATACCTACTTTTCATTGCATTACATCTATGCAGTTATATGGGTATTTGGCTATTTCTTTCTTTATCCAAGGACCCAAAGAAAACGTATTGGTTGCCATCTGTCCATAAATTCCGGTTCTTGATTTACCGGTAAAAAAACAATAAATATCAGACTTATAGCTCTACTAATTTCTCAAAATTTGCTTTACCGATTTCGTTATAATTTTAATGAAATCTGGAGATTAATCTCCCTAACCCATGAGCAAACCCACATCTGCTATAGGGAGGAAAAAGTTTTGGTCTTAGTTCTGAAGACGGGTAAGTTTGTGCAATGTTTATTTTGTATAATATAAGAAATTAATTATACAATGTATGTTCCTCGAACTGACAAAATTCGAATTAAACTGTATAAAACATTACACAAACTTTATCATTTTCCCTCCCCCAAAACTAAATAAATATCGACCAAAAATTAATCACACACAAAAATATCAGTTCTGTAGTCAGTTGAACTTATTTTTGAATCAGAAATGAGGATTATTTTTGAGTTTTACCAATTATTATTCATGAACCGTAATATTATTTTCCTTAAGCATTTTCTCAATTTTTTTAGCTAAATTTGAACGAAATTGGTAAATCTGTTTTTAAAAATTACGTTTTTATAACAACTCCATGTATGTTGTTATGTTTTTAAGGGGGAGGGTTTTACCGATAACTCAAGAATCGGCAATTTGCAGAGACGGCAACCGATTTGTTTCGATATCTATAGAGCGGATTTTGATAAAATCGTAATTTTGTGTTTTTTTTTTTTTTTTTACTCATTATGACAGATACATCCAAAATTTTGAGTGAAATCAATTAATCGATTCATTTTCTAATTATGAAAAACATTATCACATAAGTGTAAAAGCGCTTGAGAAGTGTTCCACCCGAATGTATGCAGGAAAGTCTTGTACTGTATAATCATAGTAAATTTTCGTAAATTATTCAGTACTTTAAAAAAATCAAATACAATAATTTCACAAAAGATTTAATTACATGTTCAATCTTCCAACTTGGTACAACGATTCCTTCATACTTTTTTATATAGAAGCACGGAATACGTTAAACATTATGTTTTAACTGCTTTGGCATGTTATTAAATAAAATATGTAAGACATACCAACGATGTTTACTTGAAAATGTTTTATTTATTTTGGAACGCACACTGCAGCAATCTAAATTTGTCCGGTTTAAGACGGATGTCCTAATTTGGAGAAATTATTACTATTATTATAATAAATATATAACAAAACATTTCTCATAGTCTTAATGTCAACAGATTGAAATCATTTTACAAGCTATTTATAGGATAGTACTGGTTTCCCTTAAATCCGCTTTAATGAGACTTCTGTGTGGTTATTGAAGGTTTCAATAAATAGATATATCACCCACCCATACAATTATGCCTCCTTATAATAAAAACTGAACATAAGCAAAATAAAAAAATCTGATTTCATCATAATACAGCCAATTTTACAGAATATATAAATAAATTTTCGAATTTTAGCTTTGGTGGATATAATAAGGTCTGTCAATTCATAATACAGTATGTAACAACCGAGTATAAATACTATTAGACCACACGTGTGTAACTTTAAAGGTAAATGAATTTCTACCCCATAAAGTCGCAACGAAAGTGACACGTTTAGTTTATGTTCAGTGTGAATACATTTTGATCAAACCACTTTTCTAAATTCGATATATCGCGAGCTGCTTTGCCGTAAACTATATTTCAATGCTTACCTTCTATATATAAAGAAACGTCATCAATGATTCATAATATTAAAACAAGGTCTCGGTACCATATATCAAATACTCACATGGCCAAAATATATTCACATACCGGATTGGATTTTTTTAATTGAAAAATTAGAAAAAATTCATGAAGAAGAAGTGAGAGTAAATTTTTTGGAAAAAAATTAAGAACAAGGCGACGACGAAAACAAATTAAAAACGTTCTTGAGTTTGGACAGTTACAGACAACAAACATAATTCAAAAATAGACATTTTTGCAGTCAAAACATTGCACGCAAAAGGGATATCTGTAAAAAAAAAAATTTAATTGATTTTTCAACCCATTACATATAATCGTCTGTTATCGTACATGTGAGTAAATATACATAATCAGAACGTAAGTCTGCTTACATGGTATACAAAAATTTACATTAAAATGATCCCAACTTGCATGTAACTAAATTGATTGTTGTTATTTACACCGGCGTCAGTCAAGTTAGTAAAGTTGAGACGACGCCTCGGCAGCCCAGCGTCAAGACGCCTATATTTAGCCACAGACAGCTGAGACTTCTCTAATTCCCCACTAAGAATTAATTCTTTCGCTGTCTTTTGATTATCATATTCAACATCCAGATAACTATCCGACGACTTGGACGTTTCTTTATAAGTAACAAACGCCGACATTCCTTGAATTGCTCTTTGTTATTGCAGCACATATCTCTTGTTAACATTTTGTAACGACTTAACAAAGTTATTTGCTAATGATGGGTTATTCGTATACATGAACTTTGCTGATTATGAGACTGTGTTGGTGTTTTTCACTTATTCTAGGCTTATCACTTGATAACGATGATTGATTTATATACTCGAAACGTCGTGTATTATACACAAATGGTGACAAATATCCGATTGAATCACATCACTGATGTTGGTTTTTGTTCGCACCATAGTCCTAAGCAACTAGACTATGTTGGTGTTTTTAAATTATTCTAGGATTATCACTTGATAACGAAGATTGATTTATATACTCGAAACTTCGAGTATTATACTCAAATGGTGACAAATATCCGATTGAATCACATCACTGGTGTTGGTTTTTGTTCGCACCATAGTCCTAAGCAACTAGACTATGTTGGTGTTTTTAAATTATTCTAGGCTTATCACTTGATAACGATGATTGATTTATATACTCGAAACGTCGAGTATTATACTCAAATTTTGACAAATATCCGATTGAATCACATCACTGATGTTGGTTTTTGTTCGCACCATAGTCCTAAACAACTAGACTATGTTGGTGTTTTTAATTTATTCTAGGCTTATCACTTGATAACGAAGATTGATTTATATACTCGAAACGTCGTGTATTATACTCAAATGGTGAGAAATATCCGATTGAATCACACCAATGGTGTTGGTTTTTGTTCGTACCATAGTCCTAAGCAACTAGACTATGTTGGTGTTTTTAAATTATTCTAGGCTTATCACTTGATAACGAAGATTGATTTATATACTCGAAACGTCGAGTATTATATAAACTCAAATCGTGACGAATGTCCGATGGAATCACATCACTGATGTATTTTTAATTTTTCTAGAATATTATTCAGTGTTTGTATTATAAACGTCCAACGATAAAAGTTACCTTTAATCTTAAGTTTAAACTAACAATAACACACTTCTTAGATTTCTATAACGGTTCATATATTTACTTTCTCATTTACATGTAATATAAAGTTATGTGATAGGTCTTTTCTTGTAACCATTTTCAGTTTCCTGAATCTATAAAGTGGTATTCGGAATGATGTCTGTCTTCTGTCACTCCAAACGCACGGATGATTTTAATCAAATTAGGTATGCAGGCATATTTTGATATTATGTCAGGAATTTAGTAACCGCAACAGTAACGGAAATAGCATTTCTTTAAACTACATGATGGTTCATTTAGAACTTAAAAGAAATTATAAAGTTGAAAAATAAAAGGATTTTTTTTTTTATCACACGAAGCTGTAATATAACGCTGGTTTTATGCATTTAGTACTTCCTCTTAATTCAAAATATGATATTGGTAAATTATAACATAATATAATTGCAGGAAATTAAAGCTAATTATTGCTCAAACTTCGGTCTTACAAGGCCAATGTTTCGTTATACGAATAGTGACTCATTGTTGGCACCAATACTCCCTCTTCAGTGACTCACCTAAACTTATCTCACCTTAAACACAAATTAAACTGTTCTAATTTCGTTACTATGGATTTATAGTACACTGACAATAATATTGGCGAAGGCAATGTTAAATTTATGAACACTTGCTAACAAGGACACCACTGACTGTGAACGAATCTAAATAAATTTTGTGGTGATCAAACTGAAGTTCGCAGACATGTCTAAAACAGTTTTTGAAACATTTAGTGCAAAAAGTGGTAACGTTGAGTTTGCTTTAAAAATACGTATATTTTTAGTTAGTTTTGCAAATCACTATACAGTCTCATCCTTACAACGAGTGAATAACGGTAATACCATCTCATAAAAAAAAAGAAGAAATTCATTAGATGACCTTTAAATGTTACATGTCTACCTCACAGATGTGATGCTAAAGGGCAATCAATAATTACACACATATCCGGAATACATATTGCATCAACTCTGTCACTCATCCATCCTCAAATAACCCACAACCAAAACTACTCGTAAACAAAAATGTAAATTCTTTAGTTACCATTATAAATATAAATAAAGCATGAACAATGTTTAAAAAAATAGGATAAATATTATATTTAATAGGGCCTAAACTTGCAACGTGTCCACAACGTAAATGGTATTTTGGGTTAAAATCGAGATTGTAAGCCGATGGTGAATGTTCGTTGTTATTTATTTTTTAACCCTAAGCTAACTTTAGTTTTATTTACAATTTTTCCCACGAACTGATGTCATTATTGTATGCATTACACTATACTTTTTACAATATTTGATGAACATCCTTAGAACTGACTTTGATCAAATGATATTTTTTACATTTTTAATCACCCACTATCCAGGGCGAGTTTGATAAACGACAAAAATATTAACCTCCGTTTTTTTTACTAACCTTTACGTTTCATGGCATCAGGAAACCGATAAAGACATTTTAGAAATGCCGTCCACCCGTCGTCACTGTGTAGTGTTGTCTGTATGTAAACACGATAGCGGTCACAAAAATCAAAATAGAAATATGCTATTTGGTGTGTTGTGGTAGTATAGAATCATATTAAAATCTAATATAAACATTTTTTGGTTGATATCTCGTGTGTTAAACTACTTATAATACACTAAATTGTATAAACATTTGAATATTACAATTCTGCATGTAGTGGTACAAACCACATTTCCCTACTATGACAAATAGCGAAGTTATTGAAAAAATGTAATGTAGAACTCTCTGAACTCCCCTAAAAATGTAATCTAGAACACTCTGAACTCGAAAAAAATAAATGTAATCTAGAACCCTTTGAACTCCCAAAAATGTAATCTAGAACCCTCTGAACTAACAACAATTTAATCTAGAACCCCCTGAACTCTCAAAAAATGTAATCCAAAACCCTCTGAACTCTCAACAAATGTAATCTAGAACCTTCTGAACTCCCCCAAAAATGTAATCTAGAAACCTCTGAACTTCCAAAAATGTAATCTAGAACCCTCTGAACTCTCAAAAAATGTAATCTAGAACCCTCCGAAATCTCAAAAACGTAATCTAGAACCCTCTGAACTCTCAAAATGTAATCTAGAACCCTTTGAACTCCCAAAAATATAATGTAGAACCCTCTGAACTCCCCAAAAATGTAATCTAGAACCCTCGGAACTCCCAAAAATGTAATTTAGAAGTCTCTGAACTCCCAAAAATGGAATGTGGAACCCTCTGAACTCCCCAAAAAATGTAAACTAGAACCCTCTGAACTCCTAAAAAAAGGTAATCTGGAAACCTCTGAACTCCCCAAAAATGTAATCTGGAAACCTCTGAACTCCCAAAAATGTAATCTAGAACCCTCTGAACTCCCAAAAAATGTAATCTAGAACCCTATGAACTCTCAAAAACTGTAATCTACAACCCTCTGAACTCCCCAAAAATGTAATCTGGAAACCTCTGAACCCCCAAAAATGTAATCTAGAACCCTCTGAACTCCCAAAAAATGTAATCTAGAACCCTCTGAACTCTCGAAAAATGTAATCTAGAACCCTCCGAACACTTTAAAAATGTAGTCTAGAACCATCTGAACTCCCAAAAATGTAATCTAGAACCCTCTGAACTCCCCCAAAATTGAATGTAGAACCCTCTGAACTCCCCAAAAAATGTAATATAGAACCTTCTGAACTCCCAAAAATGTAATTTAGAACCCTCTGAACTCTCAAAAATGTAATGTGAAACCCTCTGAACTACCCCCAAATAAAGTTAATAATAACCCTCTAAACTCCCAAAGAAAAGGTAATCTAGAACCCTCGGAACTCCCAAAAGAATTTTATATTCGTATAGATATGCGATATCCGGCAGCCTTGATGAGTCATCGACACGAGCGTAGAGAGTGAAGAGGCCTCCAAAGCGAAGCTATGTGAACACTTGTTAATATACAGTGCCTAGTCGACGCCAAAAAGATATACACAATTACGAAGTTCACAAAACTTGCATAACAACTATTTAAAAAAAAACATACCCTACAGGAAAATACCTTTTGATCTACCAATACAATTTAATATTTCAACCAACGTTTTGTTACTACATTCAGTGGATCTGCTTGAATTACATTGTACGATCAGACGGGGTATGTACATTAATGTCACCCCATCAACTTGTTTTGACTTCTAACAGAGTTACCGAATTTGTCTTTAATTTCATTTTCGTAACTAGCTATTCCTACTTACAGGATTTTCCTTTTCCCCGGTTATGTTTGTTATCCCTCATGTCTATACTAAATTAAACATACGTTTTTAACAATTTCCAAAATCAGGTGTTTAGAGATTCTATGATTCAGTAAATTTTCCGTTTTAAGTAAATAATTGACATGTAATTTTAATGAATACAAAAATAATAAACAGTCACCAAGTGAAGACTATAATACATGCAAATCAAACAATAGTTCACCAACTTGTAAACTATACTTTCAGTTTTGTTATCATTTCATTTCAGGTTACTATTGATAACCATATTGTTATGAGCTACACAAGGAATACACAATCACATGTACAAGGCTAGATCGGAACACGACTAATGCATTATTGTAATCACTCATGACTCCACCCCGATGTTCGTATATTCCATTTTAAAATTAATAAACTGTGAATAGGATTTGCACAAACTGTCTCATCAATACTACAAATGAACAGAATCGTAAATTTGGATATTTCAGGAAAATCCTGAACTTTCTTTCTCGTCTCTTCGAATTTATTACTTTTGTAAAGGGGGAAAACATCGCGATTATCATCGTCTTTAAAAAAAAAAGTAAGAAAAGTGTGAAATAGAGTCCTCGAATTTTCTAATATCTTCAGAGTCTAAAGGGATCGAAAGTTGTTAAAGGGAAACCTTATAGGAATGACGAAATAAAAGGATCTACCCGAGATTAGATGGCGAAAGGTATGGATAGCTCGGGATTGCAACCTACGTATTCACTATAAGTGAGAATCTGAATGGAGCGAGCTCGAAATTGTTTATACATATAAATCTAAATCTCCAAAACATCGACCTAATGGGTCGTCTTTTTTCCTGAGGGTCGTCCTCAGAAAATTATTTAAATGTATCCAAATGTAGTGTAAACTTTTCTGATGATTTCGTTTACTTCCATTAAAATGGTAACCACTCAGTTACCGGGTTTTACGTTTGTAGAAATTTAAAATTTTCTTTTTATCGAAGATTGTTTTCATACAAATCGGAAGTAAGTAATTCTAGCGCCATCGACTTGTTTCATTTTGTGGGTGTGTGCGGTGCGTGAGGTATTTCGAGTGCGTTGGGTGCGTGCCAACTGGGATACGCATCAAGCAAAGCAACACAAGTGCGTGGGATTATAAGAGTGATGCAAGCAATGTCGCTAAACAACTATTTATTTAGTTTTTATGGATAGTACAGCTTATAATTTTGTCGTACGTTTGTCAAGCATTTTTCTAATGGAAATGAAAACTTTATTATTTTGTATTTTAACTTAGGAAATAAGAAACGGTTTACAATACAAAACGACAATCTTGAATCGAAACCTTTTCTATCAATAGATTTGTTTTGATGCAGTTTTTACGAAATTGGATACAATTTTACATTTTGTCTTTTCACACGGTGACATTTTCACATTCAATGTATATGCATTAAATTAATGTAAATGCATTTAGTAATTTCAATAGTGCTTAGAAACACGCGGCCAACTCATAAAATCACCCATGACTTACAGTATTTAAGGTCGGAATACCCCAATCTAATTTGATCAAAATCTATCTTTCTGTTTAGCAATTGAAAAATTAACAGCCGTCAAGTTACGATGGAAAAATAACGTGGCTACACATTATCTCATAACTCAGTGTTATAAAACCCCTGTATCTATTACTAAAACCTTTATCTTTATAGTCATTAAATTAACACATAAAACGTTTTTATAGGGTACACATTGTAGATCGCATACCTCTCTTTTTTGTACAAAACGCCTGTGGTTATACCTCAAACCATTATCTTTATAGTCGTTAAATTGAGATATAAAACACTTTTTATAGGGTACACATTACAGATCGCATAACTCTCTAATTTTTACAAAACGGCCGTAATTATGACGCAAACTTTATCTTTATAGTTGTTAAATTAACACTTTTTATAGGGTACACATTACAGATCGCATAACTCTCTAATTTTTACAAAACGGCCGTAATTATGACGCAAACTTTATCTTTATAGTTGTTAAATTAACACTTTTTATAGGGTACACATTACAGATCGCATAACTCTCTAATTTTTACAAAACGGCCGTAATTATGACGCAAACTTTATCTTTATAGTTGTTAAATTAACACTTTTTATAGGGTACACATTACAGATCGTATAACTCTCTAATTTTTACAAAACGGCCGTAATTATGAAGCAAACTTTATCTTTATAGTTGTTAAATTAACACTTTTTATAGGGTACACATTACAGATCGCATAACTCTCTAATTTTTACAAAACGCCTGTAATTATGACGCAAACTTTATCTTTATAGTTGTTAAATTAACACTTTTTATAGGGTACACATTACAGATCGCATAACTGTCTAATTTTTACAAAACGCCTGTAATTATGACGCAAACTTTATCTTTATAGTTGTTAAATTAACACTTTTTATAGGGTACACATTACAGATCGCATAACTCTCTAATTTTTACAAAACGGCCGTAATTATGACGCAAACTTTATCTTTATAGTTGTTAAATTACCACTTTTTATAGGGTACACATTACAGATCGCATAACTCTCTAATTTTTACAAAACGCCTGTAATTATGACGCAAACTTTATCTTTATAGTTGTTAAATTAACACTTTTTATAGGGTACACATTACAGATCGCATAACTGTCTAATTTTTACAAAACGCCTGTAATTATGACGCAAACTTTATCTTTATAGTTGTTAAATTAACACTTTTTATAGGGTACACATTACAGATCGCATAACTCTCTAATTTTTACAAAACGGCCGTAATTATGACGCAAACTTTATCTTTATAGTTGTTAAATTACCACTTTTTATAGGGTACACATTACAGATCGCATAACTCTCTAATTTTTACAAAACGCCTGTAATTATGACGCAAACTTTATCTTTATAGTTGTTAAATTAACACTTTTTATAGGGTACACATTACAGATCGCATAACTGTCTAATTTTTACAAAACGCCTGTAATTATGACGCAAACTTTATCTTTATAGTTGTTAAATTAACACTTTTTATAGGGTACACATTACAGATCGCATAACTCTCTAATTTTTACAAAACGCCTGTAATTATGACGCAAACTTTATCTTTATAGTTGTTAAATTAACACTTTTTATAGGGTACACATTACAGATCGCATAACTCTCTAATTTTTAAAAAACGCCTGTAATTATGACGCAAACTTTATCTTTATAGTTGTTAAATTAACACTTTTTATAGGGTACACATTACAGATCGCATAACTCTCTAATTTTTACAAAACGGCCGTAATTATGACGCAAACTTTATCTTTATAGTTGTTAAATTAACACTTTTTATAGGGTACACATTACAGATCGCATAACTCTCTAATTTTTACAAAACGGCCGTAATTATGACGCAAACTTTATCTTTATAGTTGTTAAATTAACACTTTTTATAGGGTACACATTACAGATCGTATAACTCTCTAATTTTTACAAAACGGCCGTAATTATGAAGCAAACTTTA
The DNA here is from genome assembly GCA_963513935.1 of Aphrophora alni. NCBI lineage: Eukaryota > Metazoa > Arthropoda > Insecta > Hemiptera > Aphrophoridae > Aphrophora > Aphrophora alni. The sequence goes on along the minus strand of OY740768.1, from coordinate 15,566,594 downwards.
TCTTTATAGTTGTTAAATTAACACTTTTTATAGGGTACACATTACAGATCGCATAACTGTCTAATTTTTACAAAACGCCTGTAATTATGACGCAAACTTTATCTTTATAGTTGTTAAATTAACACTTTTTATAGGGTACACATTACAGATCGCATAACTCTCTAATTTTTACAAAACGGCCGTAATTATGACGCAAACTTTATCTTTATAGTTGTTAAATTAACACTTTTTATAGGGTACACATTACAGATCGCATAACTCTCTAATTTTTACAAAACGCCTGTAATTATGACGCAAACTTTATCTTTATAGTTGTTAAATTAACACTTTTTATAGGGTACACATTACAGATCGCATAACTGTCTAATTTTTACAAAACGCCTGTAATTATGACGCAAACTTTATCTTTATAGTTGTTAAATTAACACTTTTTATAGGGTACACATTACAGATCGCATAACTCTCTAATTTTTACAAAACGGCCGTAATTATGACGCAAACTTTATCTTTATAGTTGTTAAATTACCACTTTTTATAGGGTACACATTACAGATCGCATAACTCTCTAATTTTTACAAAACGCCTGTAATTATGACGCAAACTTTATCTTTATAGTTGTTAAATTAACACTTTTTATAGGGTACACATTACAGATCGCATAACTGTCTAATTTTTACAAAACGCCTGTAATTATGACGCAAACTTTATCTTTATAGTTGTTAAATTAACACTTTTTATAGGGTACACATTACAGATCGCATAACTCTCTAATTTTTACAAAACGGCCGTAATTATGACGCAAACTTTATCTTTATAGTTGTTAAATTACCACTTTTTATAGGGTACACATTACAGATCGCATAACTCTCTAATTTTTACAAAACGCCTGTAATTATGACGCAAACTTTATCTTTATAGTTGTTAAATTAACACTTTTTATAGGGTACACATTACAGATCGCATAACTGTCTAATTTTTACAAAACGCCTGTAATTATGACGCAAACTTTATCTTTATAGTTGTTAAATTAACACTTTTTATAGGGTACACATTACAGATCGCATAACTCTCTAATTTTTACAAAACGCCTGTAATTATGACGCAAACTTTATCTTTATAGTTGTTAAATTAACACTTTTTATAGGGTACACATTACAGATCGCATAACTGTCTAATTTTTACAAAACGCCTGTAATTATGACGCAAACTTTATCTTTATAGTTGTTAAATTAACACTTTTTATAGGGTACACATTACAGATCGCATAACTCTCTAATTTTTACAAAACGCCTGTAATTATGACGCAAACTTTATCTTTATAGTTGTTAAATTAACACTTTTTATAGGGTACACATTACAGATCGCATAACTCTCTAATTTTTAAAAAACGCCTGTAATTATGACGCAAACTTTATCTTTATAGTTGTTAAATTAACACTTTTTATAGGGTACACATTACAGATCGCATAACTCTCTAATTTTTACAAAACGGCCGTAATTATGACGCAAACTTTATCTTTATAGTTGTTAAATTAACACTTTTTATAGGGTACACATTACAGATCGCATAACTCTCTAATTTTTACAAAACGGCCGTAATTATGACGCAAACTTTATCTTTATAGTTGTTAAATTAACACTTTTTATAGGGTACACATTACAGATCGTATAACTCTCTAATTTTTACAAAACGGCCGTAATTATGAAGCAAACTTTATCTTTATAGTTGTTAAATTAACACTTTTTATAGGGTACACATTACAGATCGCATAACTCTCTAATTTTTACAAAACGCCTGTAATTATGACGCAAACTTTATCTTTATAGTTGTTAAATTAACACTTTTTATAGGGTACACATTACAGATCGCATAACTGTCTAATTTTTACAAAACGCCTGTAATTATGACGCAAACTTTATCTTTATAGTTGTTAAATTAACACTTTTTATAGGGTACACATTACAGATCGCATAACTCTCTAATTTTTACAAAACGGCCGTAATTATGACGCAAACTTTATCTTTATAGTTGTTAAATTACCACTTTTTATAGGGTACACATTACAGATCGCATAACTCTCTAATTTTTACAAAACGCCTGTAATTATGACGCAAACTTTATCTTTATAGTTGTTAAATTAACACTTTTTATAGGGTACACATTACAGATCGCATAACTGTCTAATTTTTACAAAACGCCTGTAATTATGACGCAAACTTTATCTTTATAGTTGTTAAATTAACACTTTTTATAGGGTACACATTACAGATCGCATAACTCTCTAATTTTTACAAAACGCCCGTAATTATGACGCAAACTTTATCTTTATAGTTGTTAAATTACCACTTTTTATAGGGTACACATTACAGATCGCATAACTCTCTAATTTTTACAAAACGCCTGTAATTATGACGCAAACTTTATCTTTATAGTTGTTAAATTAACACTTTTTATAGGGTACACATTACAGATCGCATAACTGTCTAATTTTTACAAAACGCCTGTAATTATGACGCAAACTTTATCTTTATAGTTGTTAAATTAACACTTTTTATAGGGTACACATTACAGATCGCATAACTCTCTAATTTTTACAAAACGCCTGTAATTATGACGCAAACTTTATCTTTATAGTTGTTAAATTAACACTTTTTATAGGGTACACATTACAGATCGCATAACTCTCTAATTTTTAAAAAACGCCTGTAATTATGACGCAAACTTTATCTTTATAGTTGTTAAATTAACACTTTTTATAGGGTACACATTACAGATCGCATAACTCTCTAATTTTTACAAAACGGCCGTAATTATGACGCAAACTTTATCTTTATAGTTGTTAAATTAACACTTTTTATAGGGTACACATTACAGATCGTATAACTCTCTAATTTTTACAAAACGGCCGTAATTATGAAGCAAACTTTATCTTTATAGTTGTTAAATTAACACTTTTTATAGGGTACACATTACAGATCGCATAACTCTCTAATTTTTACAAAACGCCTGTAATTATGACGCAAACTTTATCTTTATAGTTGTTAAATTAACACTTTTTATAGGGTACACATTACAGATCGCATAACTGTCTAATTTTTACAAAACGCCTGTAATTATGACGCAAACTTTATCTTTATAGTTGTTAAATTAACACTTTTTATAGGGTACACATTACAGATCGCATAACTCTCTAATTTTTACAAAACGGCCGTAATTATGACGCAAACTTTATCTTTATAGTTGTTAAATTACCACTTTTTATAGGGTACACATTACAGATCGCATAACTCTCTAATTTTTACAAAACGCCTGTAATTATGACGCAAACTTTATCTTTATAGTTGTTAAATTAACACTTTTTATAGGGTACACATTACAGATCGCATAACTGTCTAATTTTTACAAAACGCCTGTAATTATGACGCAAACTTTATCTTTATAGTTGTTAAATTAACACTTTTTATAGGGTACACATTACAGATCGCATAACTCTCTAATTTTTACAAAACGGCCGTAATTATGACGCAAACTTTATCTTTATAGTTGTTAAATTACCACTTTTTATAGGGTACACATTACAGATCGCATAACTCTCTAATTTTTACAAAACGCCTGTAATTATGACGCAAACTTTATCTTTATAGTTGTTAAATTAACACTTTTTATAGGGTACACATTACAGATCGCATAACTGTCTAATTTTTACAAAACGCCTGTAATTATGACGCAAACTTTATCTTTATAGTTGTTAAATTAACACTTTTTATAGGGTACACATTACAGATCGCATAACTCTCTAATTTTTACAAAACGCCTGTAATTATGACGCAAACTTTATCTTTATAGTTGTTAAATTAACACTTTTTATAGGGTACACATTACAGATCGCATAACTCTCTAATTTTTAAAAAACGCCTGTAATTATGACGCAAACTTTATCTTTATAGTTGTTAAATTAACACTTTTTATAGGGTACACATTACAGATCGCATAACTCTCTAATTTTTACAAAACGGCCGTAATTATGACGCAAACTTTATCTTTATAGTTGTTAAATTACCACATTTTATAGGGTACACATTACAGATCGCATAACTCTCTAATTTTTACAAAACGGCCGTAATTATGACGCAAACGTTATCTTTATAGTTGTTAAATTAAGACGTAAAACAATTTTTACAGGATATACATAACAGCACCCACAAGTCTATAAGCACCCAAGATACACCCTGTACTTATGTCGTAAACTACATCTATATTGTCGTTAAATTAAGTCCTTAAACACTTATACAGGGTATACATTAAAAATCCTATAACTAAGTATTATTTACAAAACACTTGTAACCCAAACTTATACTTTATACTCATTGAATTAAGACTGAAATAACCTTTTATAGGGTACACATTAGTGATAGAATAACTAATATCTAATAACTCTCCATTATCTACGCAAGACCTGCAATTATAACGCAGTCTTTATCTTTGTAGTCGTTAAACTAAGAACGAAACATTTTTGGTCAGGAGATAGAATTTTATTGCTTAAATCGGTTCTTAGGTTAGGTACTACTAACTTAGCCTAGATTAGATACTATTAACCCATGTTAGGTAAATTTAGCTTTATCTAAGTTGCTACATTTAACCCAACTTAGGTTGATTGAATCTAGATGGGATGTAAAAATAAGTAGTCCCTATTCTTAGGTGAACATCGTTTGATATTAACAATGTATTTTTCAAAATTTTACATTTTCAGTTTTACAAATATATACGTTAAAAATTCCTGTGAGAAAATAATTATGAAGAAATATGTGATTCCTTTGAAATGGTTAATCTATTCAGTGACTTGTTACATAACATCAAAGTCTACACAAACTTATTTTAAAACATTAGCAATATGTACATATATTATTTGCTTATTTTAGTGAAACTTCTAGAAAAGTAGGTTCTATGAATGTCAATAATTTGCTAAAATCGACTTATCGACTATGCTTTTATTGAGTACAAAAATATTTTTAATGTAGGCAAAGATACGAAATTTCAAAAATAAAAAGAAGGGGACAAAACTTTTTTAAGCTATCTAGAAATACGTCAAAATATGCAACTTAAATTTTATTTTAAAATATAGTTCTACCTTTTTAAATGTAATTTGCGACACAAACCAGAGTAAACTCAATACAATGTAATATTTTAAGAAGTAGGTACGAAAATCCTCCCATGAACAGTAAATATCCGTGGTTTTGACTTTAGTATATTCCAATTTGGTGGTGACATTTTGGTTTGAGTTTAAATTGTAATACACTATGTCATTTGACCAAATTTTATAGAAATATCTCGAACCGATTTTGAGCTATTTAATATATTAAGACTTTGCCCAGGTTAATTCCAAAATTCAATTTTTAAAGAGATGGTGATAAACCATAATCAACGTTTAATGTATTAAATCTAGTGATATTAACACAGCTTGTGGCTATTATATTAATAAAGTTTACATAACTATCCAATAACTTTAAAACAAGCATAAAGTTGTTATCCCATGCTACAAAGTGAATACTCACCGAATACTCGCAAAAATATAATAACTTATTCTGTAATAGATTTATAACATTATAGACCACTGAATTAAGGCAGATTTTGTGAAAATCTGGACAAAAATCTTGCAGACCCGAAATTTGGTGGAAAGTCAGGTTTTGGGGTTACTTTAATGGGGAAAAAATCGAACACTCCAGCTCACCGCTGAGCCCCCCCCCCCGATGGAGGGGTTAAAATGTGGGACAAAACCTTTTTTGTAAATACCTCAAACACTAAACAATATATCAAAAACAGTTTCATACCAAATTGTAGCTGATTAAATGTCCCATCTAAATGGTTCTTAGTATTTTTTTCGTTGTTACTAAAGGAACAAAAGTTACATTTTTTTGAGTTTAGGCAGATTTTTGTACAATAAAAAACACTAAATATGGACGGTGAGCTGGAGTCTCGAATTTTTTCCCTATTGAAGTAACCCCAAAACTTAAATGTCCACCAAATTTCGTGTATGAGGATTTTTGTCCAATAAAAATCTTTATTCAGTGGTCTATTATTGTTTCATACAATATTGAACAATAACAAAAGATGTATTGGAATGACAGGCAGGTAATCTACGACGCCAGTTCTTATGATGGAAGGGGACAAAGTGCCAGAAACTGTATGACATAACTTATTCGAAGAACTTCCACGCTATTTTAAGCTCAATTTGTTTCGCTTCCTAGACTTTTAACATTTATCTTTTGTTTTATTTTAGTCATTCATTTTATTATCTATTATTTTATTTCTGCAAGTGGACAAATTGATACTACTCGATAAATTTTATCGAGTAAATTTGCAGTAAATTTTATTTTGAACAAACTTTCAAATAAGCCGAACAATTTCAACAATTATTTTAATATTGAATCTTATACTGATATTTCTTAAGGAGAGTGAAAAATTCATTTTGTTAGGGGCAGCTTTTCAACAAAATTTTAACTGTAATTGTTAAAGCTATTTTCCTAATAAGATAAAATTGATTTATGATTTGATCTTAAGCAAGGTTCACATTTTAAAGTATGGCGATTATATTTTAAGAGTAATTACGACTAAAAATATTTTAAACAGTTTCTGATTGTTACATTTTGTCAAAATCGGTTCAATACTTTCTTCGAACAAAGACCTAAACACAAAAACATACAAAAGTAAGATCTTTCACTGAATTTGTTATGTTCTAAAAGATTGTCTGTCTAAAATTAAATTTTCATCGTAATTAAACATAAATATGTTTGAGTTGTTATAAAAATATATTCTCTGTAAAACTACTGTAAACCATTAATACAAGACGGTTCTGCAGTCCACCCACAGTTAGCAAACGTCGTGACCTAAATTATAAATTAAATTTAAATGTTTCACATCGCGGTGGATCACTTAATTTGTGTCTACGGAAACAAGGACTTTCCACTTGTTAATTTAATTAATTCTCCTTCCAACTTAACTTACACAGATTAAAAGTCTTCCTATTAAGACGTAATTTTCGTAAGTTGTGTCACTATGTTTCACATGAAACTGTTATGTTTAGTAAAGGCTCACATCTGACACAAGTCCATTATTGACTAAAGAATATGCAAATTGAGTACCTATGGAAATGGTTATTTAAAAAATCAACAAAAGGGTTTATGGAAAGATCTGTCCTATGTACAGTGACCTACAATCCTAACGTTTGAAATTATTATATTGTTACATGGTAGTTTGTCTATGTTTGATACAAAACTGTCATAGTTTTTTAGTAATGCCTCGTGTCAGACACTCGTTCATTATTGACAATGTCCTAGTTGAGTTGTCTCGGAAATATGCATATTAAACATCTACACAATTTTTCGTGGATAGATCTGGTCTTATCTAAACATTAAAAGTTAGTAATTATTTTGTATTATCGAAAGACTGAAAAATTATATTACATTGAAGTTTGAACAATCTAATGGAAATGGTTGTTGTGATACTTTGGCAGGTATTGAAGCTTGTGTTGGTTTTGGTAGTTTAAATAGGATGTCTCCTTCATTTACATTATAAATTTGTGTTGACTCAACCACAAACTTTCTATATTGGCCGATACGTTTAAAAAATAGCAGGCTGTACTCAAGACCGTCAATATCTTTTTGGATAATTTTTCCAACATAGTGTTCTTTAGGCCCTCTTTTTTGTAAAAACACACTAATATTCTTCAGTTTCGAATGAATTTCTTTCGAAATTAAATAGTTCTTGAGCTTCTAAAATGTTTCCATGTATCATATCTAAGAGATTATCCTCCTCATTGAAACTGATAACTTTATCTTCATCCTCTGTGTCATCTTCACTCTCAAAATAATTAATCTTTCACCAACTGTTATTTTTAATGTTTTTTAATCTTCTCTGACATTTTACCACATTTTGGGAGTTTATTTTTTTTATTTTTCACGTCTAATTGATTTTTTCTGGCCTGTCTATTGCAATTTTACTTCTTCCGTGTTCCCCTCCACCCCCCTCTTTTTCATGATGGCTTTCGGAAATGGCTGAATCTCCTATGGGGTTAAAATTTGGAAGGATTGCTTTACGAATCATTGATGCAGATATAGAAGTTGATACGCCTCTAAAAAGTAAATCATCATAAAATAAGGTTCTGTCAAAGGGATATATCCCAACTTTTTAGAGCCATTAATAATGTTGTTTGTAATAAAAGCACGAGGATATATATGGCCCAGTACTTCAGAAATAGAGTAAATATCCATTTTTTCTTGGTTGATTTAACAATCAGCCATCAACAGCCTCATTGTAATAACCTTGGGAGGGAAGTAAAATGATAGGTCGAGAGGTTGAAGTTTGTGAGAGTCGTGAGCAAGAAATGTTACCATTACAATCCCAGGTTTAGATGAATACTCAGTAGCTTTAAGAGATAGGTGTGACTGGTGGTTATGTAGAAATAACAGAACCTTCTGCTCTTTAGTTGGTTTAACATGTCGTATGAAATGGTCTAAGAATTGTAGAAATAGCTCCTCGTTAGACCAGCCTGATGGGTTTACAAACCCAATTGTTCCAGCAGGTGCTCCTTTCAAAATAAATTCTTTGAAATTATCCTTGGTAATATTATCATAGGTAGTATATGGTTACCTAGTGCATTAGGACATGCAATCAATGTTATAAGCTGGCCATGCTGTGCAGAGGTTACCTTACCAATCTGCTTTATCCCTTTACGAGAAACAATCTTTTTAGGATTTTGATCTTTTGTTAGACCAGTTTCATCAAGTCTTCGCAGTTAGGTTGCAGCACAAATCGGATAATTTGCTATGCTCAAAGTACATTGTGATCAAGGTACATCAGTCTCCCTTACTGATTGAAATTTTATCGGCCAAAATGTATAAATCAACTGTGGTCGATAACTTAATTTAAAATGGCACTAGATGTGGCCCCAATTAGGTTGTAATCTCAGTAAACCTGTTGGATCTTTTGAAAATTGTAAAATAAGAAGAAATCAAGATCGATGTGTACAATTAACAATCGAGAAAAACAAAATTGGTAAAGTTGAAAATATCCAAACATTTGAAATCATAATTACAAATATCTTTCAAATAAATTAACAAATTTAGAATTTGACAATCAATATAATTTTGTTAATAATATATCCTTAATATTTTGTGTCACTAGGCAATATTATCCATATTCAATATTTATAATTACCAACGTTAACTAAAATAACAGAAGTGACTTTTTGTTATAATTGTAATTATAAATACCTAATCATATTTTGATCATTTTAATTAGATTTCAAATTTAATTACAACTAACGAACAGGACAGATTATACCATAACTGTAAAACGATTAATCAATTTTTTAACCAATTATCGCTCGGTGGGTTGGTACAGTAATTCAATTAGAAACTTTTATTCTCACCACAGTGCACTACTGTGGAACAGCCGGTTCAATATATCCCTGACCGGTTGTACACTTGTTATTTTATTAATTTTTACAACATACAGTGGTACCTCCATTTATGTATATTGTCCTATTTATGTATATTGCTTCACATACGAATCAAAGACGGAAATGGGAACAACAAACTAAATACGTTAATAGTGCAAAAACATTGCACGGACTTACTCCCAAAACAAACAAAAAGACGAACCAAAACTATCCGGAAAATCCCATAAAAAGGGAATAGGAAATCATTGATGTTATTTTAAAATGAAATACATAATTAAACAGGATCTTAACTTTCTTTGTCCCATAAACGCATCCTCAACTTAAAATCCTATCTGATTGAAATCGAGATTTTAATGACGACAGTAAGGGTATATTTTTGATTTTACCTTTATACTTGAACGATAGTAATTTTTAAATTATCTTTTTTTACTGGTTTGGGTTATTAATCTTCATGGTTCACTAAAATTTTTAAATTGGTTTTTAGAAATTTTGTATATTAACCATTATATTGTTTCATGGTTTTTACAGAAACATCACAAATAAGTCATGACCACCAATAAGTATTGTTTGTACCTTTAAAGGATACGCTTAATGTATTTTTGTGTTTATTTTTAATTACCGCCAAATTTTGAGTTATTAAAAGAAAGTCCCGAGATGTATGTTCACATGTTCAAGAGACGCAACACCTGGTATGACCCCTGTTTTGATCCAACTAATAACTTTCTCTGTACTTCAAGTGAGATGGTAAATTGAAAACTTATGATACAATATTTTCAAGTCAGTATATTGAGATGTTATTTAGTAAAAATGACGCGACTCGTGTGAACCTCCACTGTATTTGACAAAACGTTTATTGTACTACACTTATGCGAGAAAGTGAACAGAAAACTTACGATGGCTTGTATTCACTTGTAGAACTGAAATTAAACCTCAACGTATTGAAATCCTTCTAATCTACATTACTTTTAGCCATCGCATTACTTTCTCTACACTAAGTATATGTGAGAAAGTAAAAATAAAACTTAAGATACCGCACTTTCACTTTTAGACTGTGTAACGTCACCGTATTGGAAATATAAATTAGTTACACCAATTCTTCTGGCCTGCACTGTTTTTGATCTTTAGTATAAAATTGGTATGTTAAGGTACTATTTCGAATTTGACGCCAGCTTAAAAGTATCGGTACCTGTTACTAAAAATTTAATCTTTTGATACCTGTATGGAAAGAGATAATATTATTCAGGATTTGTGTCCTTATACATGGCCTGCTGTTCCTTTTTATTAACTATAAAGAATCCCAAGATGTTACACGACTTTCTTATTTTAGTTTAAGAAACATACACAGGATGGAAAACGTAAAGTTAAATAATATAGATCACATTGAAATTTTCCAGCTGCTTGTTAACATTGAATCATTTCTGAAATAAAATCTTTTGTATGTTATAATTTTTTTTACTAACTTTTTTTAACGTGTATTTCATTACACGATTTAATTATTTGTGAAAACAAATCTAGTGACAAAAAATAGGCAAAATCATTCAAGGCTTAATAAAACAGATTGAGGTAAATTAAAGATAATAATTTAATTCTCACAATTTTGAAGTTTCTATAGCTTAAGGTGTGATATTTAACTTGGGAGTCAGTAATTCTGCGTTTGTAATATTTAAAGGAATCCCTGCTGAAGTAATTTCCCTCGGGTTCGCTACCTCAGCAGATCTCCGCCCTTGCTTTTCTTAACAGTGTCAATATTTTGTTTGCTTTGCGTTTGTTAATGAGAGGTGTAAATTACGTTTTGCTCGCATAATATCATTGATTAAATCCCTGTAGTCAAAGGAACAAACACTTAGTATACAGAAAGTTTTGTCATAAGTAAAAATATAATTACATAGTTTTAAAAAATATACTTTTCTTTTTTCCCCGATAAACGATCAGTTTTATAAGATTCCCGATTCAACAAAACATTATCGCTTAATTTAGAAAATATCAATAAGTAGTAATAATATAATTATTCCATACTGAAATAACGTAATGTAAAAATGTCCAACTCAAAAGAATGTTCATTCCTATTTTAAATGATTGGTAGAAAATTACCTAACAAATGTATATAGTTTATAAGACCGTAGGTTTTAAGAAAGTTCGTCCACAGTTTTCCTTCCCCAACGGAATTGCATAATCAGTTACCGCGACCGGATATCACGTTTTGATTGTTTTTGCAAAATTTATTTAAATATTTCTACGAGATATTCAAACACACGTACTCAATCCGTCGCCGTCACGTAGTTTTATTAGGTGCTTTTTGTCGGCAGTTTATTGTGTTTGGAGTTGCCTCACGTCGGAAATCCTATTTAATAAATCCCTTAACAAAATCAACATTAGAATTCTATCGAACCGTAGAAGAAAAACCCTTGTATTCTTTACGTCAATTGTTCGATGTATTTGTGTCGTCGTGTGTAATACAATTTAAAGTCTACTTCAGCTGATCAGTGTATTGAAGCTTCATTCATACAATACCAAGTATGTATAGATATAAAAACAATATATTATAAAGTCAATCCGACGCTACGTTACGTTAAAAGAAAATCAATCTACCGTTATTACTTCTCACGAATACTTAAAGGACTTTATATTAAGGATATATCCATTTTGAGGTCCCCTGAGTCCAAACAAGTTTTGGGAATGATGTTTGTCTGTCGTGTTCTACAAGTATAACGAGTAATCGGATTTTAAATCAAATTTGGTACGTAGCCATATTTTGGAGGCGGGATATTTTATAACTAATAATTTGAAAATAGCTGACATAAAAATAGTACAAAATTAATATTGAGCCCATTAGTAGCCTCTAAGGTAGAAAACAAACAAAAATCCCGATTTCTGAATTATTTATAAAAACTAACAAAAATCGGCTTTATTCACCATTTTCTTCAAATGTTTAGGGAAATGTGAAGATTAATGACCCATTATGGTAGCAAATAAAACAATATCACCAAAATAAAATCCCCGTTTCTGAATTAACTGTAAAAACAAACAAAAATCAGCTTTATTCACCATTTTCTTCCAATTTGTAGGGAAATGTGAAGATTAATGACCCATTATGGTAGCAAATAAAACAATATCGCGATTCAGGAATAATAAATACAAAAATTAACTTTAACCATCGTCATTAAAAGGTTTACATCGAGAATGACATCCATCTTTCACCTGACAACTACCAAAACCGACATTTTTCGTGATGAATAGTTTTATGTGAGTGAGAAGGTTTGTCGAATGTTTTTCCACCGTTTCTCTGACGTAGGACTCAGATGAGTCGATTTCAATTTAATTATACCTTCAAATTGAGAATTAATGCGCCAAATGTATTAACCTCTTCCCTGTTTTCTAAAAACCGATTTCACTACAAGAAGAAAGTTATCGGCTACAAAGTGACGTTAACTATCATGGATAAATCAATTTAATAAAATTTAGTGAAATGTACCACTACCTAAGATACTATCGATCTTATATCTGTGACCATATTTTTATTTTTGGAAGTGTGAATTTTATGTTAAATTTTTCAAACAATTCCTATGTATAATGTATATATATACTGGGTGTCCCACCTAAAATGTTACAATAGCTAACTTTTGAATTAGAAATATGATATGAGTACTTTAAATGGGAACCTTACTTTCTTTTCAATGAAGTTTAAAAATTCATTCTGTAAAATCTTAAAAATTGCCGCCATTTTCCAATATGGCGGCCACAACTTTGAAATTGCATGGGATTTTCGGTGTAAAACAATATTTTAAGAATGTTTTATTCTTGGGAATCGTTTAAAAATCTTTAGCCGTTTAGGAATTACAGGTACTTAAAGTTCAAATAAACAAATAGAGGAATGTTCTCCAGCTCTGTTATTATTAGGAAAGTTGGGAAAGTGTCAATTAAAAAAAAAGTTTTAAAAAAAGGTAGGAATCAATTATTTGTAGGTCTATCAAACGTTTAATTTTCTGAACTTTAAGTGCCTGTAATTCCTAAACGGCTAAAGATTTTTTTTTTTAAATACCCAAGAATAAAACACTTAAAATATTGTTTTACGCCGAAACCCCCATGAAATATCAAAGTTGGCCGCCATATTGGAAAATGGCTGCAATTTTTAACATTTTACAAAATGGATTTTTAAACTTCATTTAAAAGAAACGAAGGTTCCCCATTTAAAGTACTCTATTATATTTATAATTCAAAGTGCCGAGATCTACTGCTTTTAGTTAATATAGTAATATTTTCTTTCTTTTTTATATGTAAAAATCTTTGAATCAATAACACGATTTGTTTTCTACTTAAGTAAAATTACGAATGTTTATGAATAAATTTCTGTATACTATATTAAATCAGTTTATCTTCATATTTCAAAAAGTATTTTAAATATTTATGGTGTTTGATGGATTATAGTGCACCCAGTTAACGACCTAATCTTAAAGAAAACTTAAGGTATACAAAATTGTGTCACTTATACAATCCAACATAGTCTTATTTTTTAAGTTTTATCGTTTGATAGTCCTTAAACAGTTTAAAATTTAACAACAGAATCAACTTTCAATCAAAAGCACTCGCTGACTAAACAAACAATGCAGCCTAAAGTCGTTATATTTTTGTATTAATGTAACTTACGTAAATGCTTAGTTTTCTTTTTTATGATAATATTTACAATAATTTAGTATTTTGATTATTAGTTTTGAAATCGTTCAAACAATTAACGAAGTCAGTTATGTATGGAAAGAATCCTACACATCGTAGCTCTAGAGCATACCTGACGTTATCTCACTTCTTAGAGCCAGCTTCCAGTACCAATGACTACATAAATACTATAAGACACGGCATGGCCATGTTAAGCTTATTCTTGAGTTGACCAATACCCGCTAGGTCGCTCTGCCAGAGAATCTGAAGTTGATGTGACTGGCGCTAGGTGGCTCTACGGTCAAACAATGTTTCAGGCGGGTAAGAGAAAACGCACTGATGCCACATATGGGACCAGAGATGCGAGGGAAGGTCAAGAATCGCTTACCTCAGCGCACGAACTGACAACACTGACTATGCTGACGGAAGTAAGTGAGAAGGTTTGTGAGAGAGAGGTCAACAGTTGTACAGTCTCAACCAAGAGGGATGCGTACAGTCAAGCACCTGCTGCTAGCGCTTTCTGATAGCTGTGTGTCAAACTTGTGACGAACAGCACCCGTAAAGCGTAGACTATTTCCCTATCCTATGTCGTGTCTTAAAGTATTTAAGTAGTCATTGCCAGTACTAAGCAATGCCGGTAGTCCCTCTGCAAGTGGCCAGTATTTCCTGTCCTAATTGTATTCTATCAAGATTGCTTTTACGTCTCTGTTGTCAACCATATTTCTGAGGCTAGGGCTGCACAGAGAGTTTCTTTGCACGTTAGGATCATATCTTCTCATGTTTGTTCATCTTTGTAGCAGTCCTCGCACGTTGCCGTCTCCTATAAAACCAATAGAGGTACTGAATATTACCACGTGACTCGAGCTGCAAAGGCAACTACTAGGGTTATCTAAAGCTGCGATAATCTAATATCCTAAAGGTTCCTACACATTACTCCCTGGTTATCAGCTTGAAGCTATTCAAGCGCTTGTGTTATTACTTTAAATTTCTCACATATAAATGGTATAAAAAGAGTTATCTCATGGGTCAAATAATCTAAGTGTTTTTTACGGAAATATTACATTAGTTTCCCTGAGTCTGAAAAGGTGGCTTTTGAAATGGTGTCGTCTGTAAAGTTTTGTAGAGCTCAACGGAATGATCGAATTTTAATAAAATATGGATTTACCGAAATTATATTAAATCCACAAGTTTTTTTTTAATTGTAGCATTCAAGGATCCGAACAATGGTATACATTTCCATCTCCGTAAAAATACTAATTCATGAGTTATCACTAACAAAAATTCCATACATTTGTTATAAAAAACTTAATCTTTCTCGAAATCTGTTTATATAAAAAAGTAATTTGCTTTTTTTTGTTGTTGAAAGTATAGGTAAATGTGAATATAATATCCCAGGCTATTCACAAACTCACTCGCAGACAAAGCATGAGGTAAAAGCATGCTTGAATTTCGACTGCCCGCTCACAACAATCGAAGTAACTATTCTTTCTGCTTACCACCAGACTACCAGCGCCCACTAACTAACCTGTTAGGCTCTAATGTTTTCAAACTACTCATAAAAAGACATAGATGTATTTTTCCTTCTGATAAGCAATTAAGCTACCGACTATGTACCGTGTGACCAGTACGGCTTCACTGTATTTGCAACCTAACAAATAGGTATTTTCGACCTACGGCACAAATAACCAAAATTTATTAAAATATCAGTGACATATTTCACTAAATGTTAACAAATACAGTAATGTGCAGAGCATAGGTGCTTTACCTGTTTTGTGTAAATGTTTGGTCTGTAAACAAATCCCTAATACGATGTCCTATTGCCTAGGAAGGTCACACGACAGCGCTTACATACTCTTCAGACTTGGGCTACGAGCTTCTCCAGGCGTGAAAGCTATGGCTGAAACGGGACGCAGTGACTTTTTGGAAGCACAAAACCAAGGAGAAGGAGGGATCATGGACGAGTTCAACGGTCCGCCTATAGCATCCGGTGCTGGACGTACTGAAGCAGAATTCTTCGTCGATGGAAACCATTCTAGAGTGAGTATATTATGATTTATATATTTTTTAAAACCTCTGGAAACTGACTTTTGATATTCTGATTATTTTTACTGAGATATTTTAAATGTCAATGTTTTAATTTAATGCTTCAAAATCGCACACAAATAATAATTGTGACTATTAGAGGATACAATCGGATTAAAACCAAGCGTTTATAGAAGCATTTGAAATCATTGAAACTAAAGTCAATTGTTTTTAAAAATCTAATGAAATTATTCCAAAACGACTAAAAATTACACATATTAGTTGTCAGGTATTAAAATTAGGCTATTTCATAATATTAACAAGGTATAATCGGGCATTTCTCATCATTTGGGTATATAATGAAACGAAAATACGACGTTTCTAGAGTATAAATCAACTCTCGTTAATAAGTGTTAAACCAAGAACATAAAAAGTAAAAAAAAACGACATAACTTAAAACTAATTATATAAAATAAAAAAACTCTCACCTAAAACTAGGCTTGAGTAATTAAAACTAAAATTGAATACAATTATGATCAGATAAAACTACCACAAACAGGCTTATACTACACAAAGGACGTCTAGCACCTAACTGACTGTTAAAAGTGTGGAGCCAAGAGATAATAATAATTGTCATAACAGTTTATCGGATTGAAAACCTTTTGCCGCTCTTTCAACTTTCTATGGTTTAGTCTGAGTTCGAGTTATTATTCCCACCTATCGGTTAAGCGGCAAAATTTCTTTAAGAGTTATTTTTCTTATATTGTAGATTTAGTTTTAGTTTCCAACATGGGCCTAAAAATGGACTACTAGGATATTTTGATGTTTAATCTATTATGTTCTACATTTAACACTTAATATCGAGTGTTGATTTATTCTCTCGAAACATCGAGTATTTTATGTATAAACAATTGATGGCAAATGTCCGATTATACCATACTAATAATAGTTATATCACACATTTCGAGAACCTCAGCTACTAAAGTTATATTAACTAAAAAAAAAATCAACTATTTTATAAATTTTTTAAAAACTACATTTTATTATTTTATGTCTTTAAATGTATACATATATTAATAAACAATAAATCATTTATTTTGCCAAGATGATTTATATTGCAAGTTAATACCATAAACTCATAACTTAGGCAATAAAAAATCCTAAAACAAGGAATATATATATCTGTTACGATACGGCCCTTCATAGACAATATTAGTATCTAAACGGACAAAGAGAGATAAAAAAGTTTTTTTTTTGTTATTAATCATGTACTTTTGTCTACAGGTGTCTCTGATGTCTAGAATCATTCCATCACCTGACTGGTTTGTTGGTATTGATTCCTTCAACCTCTGCGTTGACGGCAACTGGTTGGACAGCATCACTATTGAAGTACGTACTAACCTGATCAATCTTTTGTTTTGTTTTCGTTTAATTCCAAAGCTAATTACACTAGAGAGATTCCTCATGGAAAACACCAAATAATTGATAATTATTAGCTTATTTTGAGTATTTTGAATCCTTGGCAATGCCTGTGTGGAGACGAACTCACTTACTAATAGAAAGAAAACCAAACAAATGGTACAAAAAGTAACAACTTCTTAGTTTATGTACGTAAAATGTAAAAGTATACCATGGTAAAAGGGGAGTAGAAAGTAAAATTGAGAAATAAATGCATATAGAATACAATTTATCCGGAGAACCATGAGGTTAGTGTACCGATGTATTCATCATAAAGGACCCACCGAGAATGAAGAAGATTAAGTAAAGGATCTGTAAAATTATTATAAACATTAATATGTTTATTTTAAAGTTCAAAATATTCCTTCTATATACTTACAATAACCATAACCAATAACTATAAAAAAAAATTAATACAGTTTACAATGGTTTATTGGTGAGGTAGAGGATAGACTTTCAGCACGGAGCAAAATATATTCCTTTATTTGTTTCCACTTTCACTACGTTATCGCTTCCAGGAGAAACAACAATCACTCCTCTCAATGCCAACAGAGGGAAGAGCATCGGGGTTCATGTAGGACAACTGAATCTCCAATATTGAATTTGTCATGCTTGAGATTCCATTTGGGTCATTGTTGTAGTGTATAGAAATATTCCAGATGCCAACGGCGCCAGATTCGTTGGTGGTGAAGGCCTATACGATCTGACAGGCCTATAAAAGTCTGTTAATAGGTTGGTATTTTAGTCTCCACAAAGCTCTAGGCGAGGAATGAGATGCGTTTAGTGGAGAAACTTTTGATAAAATAAAACTCTGGCGACAAGTAAGTATATTTTAACTGTCTTGTCTGGCGTTAAACATCGTAAGTATATGACGGCTGAGTACGCCATTTCGGAGGCATAAGAAAAGCCATGGAGTTGGATGTTATTCCTAAGAGATAAGTTAAGAATTATAGAGATAGTCTCTAGTTTAGTAAGTAATGTTTTGAAGAAAAGCTGATCACTGTGCACAAAAGTTGAATCAGTAATTTAGCCCAGAAGATAACAGATATCGACCAGCCACAGGGAACGTAAATACGAGTTATAGTCTACAAGACTTGCCGTTTATTCGAAGCAGGTGAGTGTAATTTGACGTTGTAGTAAAAGGAAATATAATTGGGATTCCGATAGAGACCTAATATATTAAATAAAGGTTGATCTGGAGTTTGGAACAGAAGAGGAGTTTCTTGAATTGTATCTAGATGTAGATAACTTGAATTTAATGACAACTTTCTGAGTTCAAAACGTCCACGCTTCAGAACTTCGCAGAGTTCTAATTTCAGAATCGTAGCTTCTACGATTTCAGATCCTGTTAAAATATCGTCCATGTATATTTCTGTTTTAATATCTTCGCAGATTGAGGAAAGTCATGTGTCTCATCTTTTACCAACTGTTTTAGTATTTAGATTCCTAAGAATGGTGTTCGGTGGTTTGTTACTGTTATTGGACTAAGAAAAATTAATCAGTAATTTTGGTCATCAAAATACACAATAATAATTCTGTTCATCTGTTTAATGTTGCAAACAAATACCACGTTATGGTTTCTAAAAAAGTATATTACATAACAGATACTGGTTTGTAATTTTAGGCCTGTAAACAATATATCATTGAATAAGATGCCATTAGAAGTTCGATAACTTCCATCAAACACCTCTCTGAGTATGGTTGTAGAACTGTTTTCTTTTATTACTCCATGATGTACCAGGAGAATAAACGGACCACAAATTTCTAACTTGATTATAAATAGTGTTCCATGAAGTCCAAATAAAGAGATTTCTTATCCGTTATGTTGATTTCTTTCCTTCTAAAATACGAAATCTTTTGTTAGAGACTACAAAGGCTTCACTTAAATAAAGTGCATTAGGTTTTATGGGTAATCGAACTATGTATCTTCACACATGATGTAGTGGGAGTAGGTACTCAAAAAGTGCGTTTCATACAGTATATGTTCATTTGGCTCATTGCTTAAAATGTGCGGCACTTCTACTAGCTGCCAAAATTGTTGCAATGAGTCATGTATTCTTCCAGGAGAATGTAATAAGTACGAGGATGTAAAATAGGAGCTGAGCTCATAACAATATATAGTCGAAAACGGTCTTGTAAATGATGAGTATATCTGGACCTAGAATTTATCCATCGCCTCCATATAAAATCAGAGGAAAACTCTCAGCAGCTATTAAGAAATCTATTAAAGCTGAAATTGCAAATGTGGGATCAACCGGAATAAAATTTTTAATTTATTTTGTACTTGTCGCGATGTTTCATGTTGAGCTTGATTGGAAGTGATTTTATTTAGAATAAAAAACGAATATGACGATACGAGTAGTGTGCCTGATAGAGAGGAAATGTTTAATTGTGTTGGGTTACTGGTTTTTATTTTTAAAGACGAGATTCCATCTATTTATTCTACGCCTATATAATGTTGTCTACATGTATTTATTGCTTGAGTGCAATGTTGAAAGACAATAATAATTTGAGCTCCGCAGTCAATTATTCCACGAAAATACACTAATTTTCATTTGACATTGAAATATTTGTTAAAAGGGTACCTAATTATTGGTTAGAATGGAAGGTTGACTAGAAATACCCAGAAATGAACTATTAGGGACTTCTGGTTTAGAAAATGTCTGAGATCGAGTTCAGTTTATCGTGCCTAATGTACTCTTACTTCTAGACAGTTGTTATTGAAATTTACTTCCATTATGTAATTTCGTAGCCTATAATGCTTGTTACTAATACACATTTTATATACTCTCATAATGTAATATTAATTTAATCATTGTATACACAATTGATGAGCAAATAAGTGTATAGAATAACCGGTGCTTAAAAAGTTATAACACAAATGTTGTTTATGAACAAACAATTTTCTTTTTTGAGGAGTTTTTTGCACAAATGCTGTGCATTTATAAATAACATAATCAGTAGCGTTACAAAATGCATAAATACTTTGAATGAAAAAGTAAATATTGCTGTATTTACAAATTTATTATGTTGTTGTTAATTACGACAGTTAGGAGTTTTGGCATATTGTATCGTTTTATTGGTTAGGTTTCGACTTATCTTGATAGAACACCTTACCAGACTGTAAGCCTGTAGGCGAAAAACTTTCTAAATTATTACATTCAGATTCCAAACTACCAGTCTTTTTTTTTTTTTTTCCTTTTTTTTTTTTTCTTAAAATCATTTCCCAAAGCTTGTAAGTAAAGCTTGAATGTTTCCTTGGTAGGTAGCAACAAAATTACGCATACCTTTAGTAACGTCATTTATTATGATATTCTGTTTGACATTTCGCAGAAGAGATTGGTTTTTTTTTCTACTTGTTTTTTAAAAGAGAAAAACTTTTCTGTCATAATCGCCTTATATAAAAAAAGATAGCCCTCGCCCTCGTATACTCAAGGTTGGGATTGAACAAGAGTTGGTCAAGAGAAACCTGATAGGAAAGACGAAAGAGGAGGATCTAACCCAAGACTATACGAATGAAGGTGTACATCCAGCTGGGGTCCTATGTTCTGCCACACCCCCACTCACTATGAGTGAGCCCCAGAGGGTGAAGAGATCGGTAATCCCTTTACTATGTCTAATGCTTCTCCTTTCCTTTCAAATACGTAAATAAATATTGTTCTTTATCGACAGGACTTAGTCCGGTGTTTTTGTGAATAGTTACTTCAAATAAATTATAAAACGTTGTCCACGAATTGAAATTAGAGCCATCTTAAAATGATAAATGTATTCTAAGAAACTTTACTTGTGTAGTTATGTAGGACAATAGTCAACTTATAGTCTACTTCTAAATTGAAATTAATTAACTCGTTAATGGAATAATCACTTTATGTTGTTACTTATATCACCGTAAATTTCGGTAATTTTGGTATATCCGGTACAGTTTTTGTGTTGCTTTCATAATATTCTTTTCATTAGAATAACGTATTTAAATAGGATTGAAATTCTGCATATTTAGTTTGTATTTCATCATAATATGTTATTAACATTTGAATCTTTTTTCGTATAAAACTTCCTTCTTTGAGGGTAGAGATGTTAAGTAAACAACTTCTTTCATTTTAATTAAACGTTGGTTAATGAGTTCAGCTTGCCTGGTGAATAGTATACATCTTACGTTGAATATTTGATTATTTTACAATTTGTTGGTGTGAATAAAAATAAAATAGTATTAAAGATTAGTACGGTAACAGCTGATATAGTAAGTTGAATGTTCAAATCACGTGATTGATTCAAACTCGCTTTTAGTACAGGATAAGACAATGGCGCTCAATCACTAGTTTTTCAGTCACGCCTTTCGTTCTGGATTCAACCGTTACAAAAATTTGAAAATTAATGGCAAATACCCCAATTTCACAAGTGTCAAGTTTCAGATTCAATAAAATTTACTATTTATATAGTACCTATATGAGAACAAAACGGACAAAAAATAATATATATTAGGCCAACTATTAATTATTTACAAAATTCACAAATAATAGCCTATGAGTGAAGAATTTTTTCCATTGCTGTTCATATTTCAATTTAACCTAATCCGACCCAGATGGAATAAATTGATACATGGTAAAAAGAGGAATAGAAATTAATATTGATAAATAAATTTATATACAATCAAATTTATCCGGAAGACCACGAGGTTGTTAGTGTAAAAAGATAATATAATAACAATATTAAATTCATACCGATGTATTTATCTTAAACAAAGAATCTACAGAGAACAGAGAGAATAAGTTATTAATATGAACAGTACTACCAAAAAAATTGTTCTAAATATAACATATGTATATTTTAAAGTTAAAAATATTCTTTATTAAGTTCATTACACAACCGAGGTCGTCAAACACCAAAATTATTTACACAAAACATACATATCACATTAAAAGTACGTTTTTGTACTTGTGTTGTATCTGAAGATGGAATAAAAGTCCCGAAACGCGTCACTAATACAAAAAATAGGTCACTTGACGGAAACAAGGTAAGAAACATTATTTTAACTAAAAGCAATGACTACATAAATACTATAAGACACGACATGGCCATGTTAAATATTCTACGCTTATTCTTGAGTTGACCAATACCCGCTAGGTCGCTCTGCTAGAGAATCTGAAGTTGATGTGACTGGCGCTAGGTGGCTCTACGGTCAAACAATGTTTCAGGCGGGTAAGAGAAAACGCACTGGTGCCACATATGGGACCAGAGATGCGAGGGAAGGTCGAGAATCGCTTATCTCAGCGCACGAACTGACAACACTGACTATGCTGACGGAAGTAAGTGAGAAGGTTTGTGAGAGAGAGGTCAACAGTTGTACATTCTCAACCAAGTGGGATGCGTACAGTCAAGCACCTGCTGCTAGCGCTTTCTGATAGCTGTGTGTCAAACTTGTGACGAACAGCACCCGTAAAGCGTAGACTATTTCCCTATCCTATGTCGTGTCTTATAGTATTTATGTAGTCATTGCTAATAGTGACCTGGATACTGAAAATGAATTTATCATAATAAGTTTTTATTATGTTGCAGGTTGACCCAATCGACGCAGGAACTGACAACGGATTTACTTTCACAGCCCCCAACTGGATAACAGATCCTCAAGGAGTTATTTACAAAATAACTAGCCGCTATCCATCACATATTGCTGGATCTTTCTCTTATCCTTATCTCAAGCGACTACCTCCTATTGCAACGTTTCAATTCATTAAAGTAAGTCTGCAACTACAAACATAAACATAGACAATAATCGTAGGGCGAGTGCTAGAAACTAGGATGCATTACAAATGTTTAAAATCATTTAAATGTATAAATACATAAAAACATGATTTTCTGGGTTTATTTGCTACCCAAGAAAACTGTTTCTTCACTCATGAAACCAAAAAGGGGGTCGGTTTGGTGAGTAAAATCTTTTTTAGAAGGGTACATTTATTGTTATAAATAATTATATATTATTGTGGTAATAAAATAATTATAATTAATTTTATTCTAATTGTTTTTTAAAAATATCAAATAGTTTAGGAATTAGATACGCTAAAAATATTAATTTTGTTTCCCTACTACAATTTTAAAAAAATTATACTTTAATTTGATCTAAACAACTTCTTAAATTTAAATAACTTACCAAATGAAAATCACACGCACACACAATTTCGTTTCCAACAAGACTAAATTCCATCATCTCCAGGTTTGTTTTCATATAAAACAGCTTTATAAAACTGAAGCTGGTATGTACTTATAACAAAGTGAAGTTGAAGAATTAGTAATTGAATCGTCGTTCTGGTGATGTTCATTTGTCTCTAAGACATAAAGTGTGTTTTATATTTATTTGACGCTTTAATTTTCCTCGAGTTTTGTTCTTTCTAAGTGAATTGAATTGAAATGTTTCTCTGTATGAAATGAACGAATTCTGTAACAATTACACAGAGCCTTCAAGCATCAACCGTAGTGTAGTCCTGTTTAATTTAGTTGTAAATACAACTAGTCTTAAATTGAATTGTGAAGTCATTTAAAAAATAATGAAATTACAATAATGTTTTGCAATAAAAACACAATTTAAAACCGTTCTAAAAATAACGGATGTCCCTTATTTAAAGTTATGTGTGTTATATTATTTCGATTATTGTAATTAATTTACTACCAAAACAAGAAAACAACAGTTGAAATAGAAAATGGTAATTCAACATTTTATTACAAAATACAAATATTCAACCACACGACGCCATTTTAAAATTAAAATTAGTTTTTAAAATATTTTTGAGATACACTTAAATAGTTAATAAATAAAAAGTAGTTTAATTTAACCTGTAGTTATAGTAACCCAAATACAGAAGACAATAACTACTATTCTTTTGTCAAGGCTCGAGAATACGAACTAAGCGAAGTGTTTCATCACAGCGAAGATGATAAAAGATACGACTTGTTAAAGTTAGACCAACAAAACACGATAAATGTACCAAACGACCATAATAATGATATTCAACTAGAAATGGAAGCTGAAAGACGAGAACAAGAAATGAGAATACAACAGCAACTTGCTACCAGGTACGAAAAATTAATAATAATACGTAATATGTATGGTAATTTAAATAATATTGTTACATTTTATTTTGATTTACAGCTGTTGAAAATAGAAAATGTGTATAGCCAAAACTACACAGACAATAAAAGTAATACAGTGCAAAACAACTAAGAGAAGATATCACAAATAGTAAATAATTAATTTTAAACTTGCGTCTCCTCCTCCTCCTGTTTACTTTGTTTTAATTGCACTAAGCCCTTTTCGGCTTTTGTACACTCGGCAGCTTACTATAGACCGCCGCCAGTTATTCACTCCCGGAAATGATCCAGACTAGTCAAAACGAGGGTTTTAGTTCTAAACAATATTACTGTATGTGTTTTATATATGTATAAGTATACATAAAGTGTTTGTGTTTTAAATGTTAAAACTCAAGGGCAAATGTTTTCAAAATTGTAATGTGCATAAAATGTGTTTCTAAATAAAGTTGACGAAATAAGACAAATCTTACTGGAATTATAGACGTGATTATGACTGAACATAAACCGAAACGGAAGTAGTGCAAAAAAAATGAAGTAAAAAGGAAGAGCAGACGTAAATTTAATAGTTATTTGTACAACTAGTGAGCAAAGTGGCACTTTTTTTAAACGAGAGAAAAATGTTGACGCACGAGGCTTCCGAGTGCGTCAATTTTATCGAGTTTAAAAAAGACACTTTGCTCACGAATTGCACATTATAGTTTGTCTACAGTTGTTATTTTGTTACCATTGTTTTCCTTTAGCCATGGCAAAAACAGTTCATACTAGTGGTCGTACTTTTTCCTTGATTTGACAGGAAGGAGATTTAGTACAACGTTGTTAGCTTTTTCCGCTTGTTTAGGCGGGGTATTTCACAGGTTTTCATCCTCTGAACTGTCCATATTTTAAAACTAACTACACAAAATATAGCAGTAGTGCTAAACAACACATCACAACTGAGTAGAAGTTCTCACGTCAAAACTGAGGTTATTTATGAATATTACAAATAACTTAGGTGTATTGTTGAGGAAACGGGATACCCAACTTCAAAACTCGGCAAACGAAAAATACTCTCCGTGTACATAGACTGTCAATCATCTTCAAGAATAATTACTTCCTTTTTCAACTTTAAAACGTTGTTTTGTTGTTTGTTTATGTTATTTTACATGTAAGAATTAATCTAACATACATACGGGACATTTACTGTATATTATAAATCAATTCAAATAAACTTAACCTAAATTTCGTTTTGTTCGGTTGCCATTCGGAGTGTGCAAAGTAGTGGGAAAAGTGAAACTGTTGAGAAAACAGCTGTTTTGCAAACTAATTTCAAATGAACAAAATGCCACTTTGTCAACAACTGTAGACAAATTATATTTATGTATTTTAATTGGAAGCTTTCCAGTGAGGCGAAGAATAGATAAATGATATCACAAATATAAATTACGAAAATACCCAATGTTTTATTAAGAAATGACATTAATATTCCACACAATTGACATATACTAAAAACTTAAGAGACACCTTAAAATAACAATATAAAGAAGAAAAAGTGAGTGAAATAGAACTTTTTTCAGAAATTTCCGTTCATTAGCGCTCAAATTACTCACCGAGTTAGACAACAAAACTCGTCGTAGGCTGCTTTTAAAATTGTTAATATTTGGTTCTACTTTTATAACCTCTAAAGTTTGTTAAATAGAACAACCTGTCTGTGAAGGAAGCTTTCCAACATTAAGCATAATATGCAGCTGATAACGGAACAACTTTGCTTCTCATGTATTGTGAGAATGCAAACTTCCCTTAGCTACTGATTCACCTAGTACAATACCACAAATCTGCTTTTTAAATCTATAAATTCGGGAATGTTAAAGTTTGTAAATTCTCTGCATGATTCCAATTTTTTAAATACAACAATAACTTGAATAGCCCTTTTTTTCAAACTTAACACCCTTCGCATCTCACAATCAAAAAAGTTACCTAATACGCATATTTCGGACGTGGATAGATAAGTCTATAGAAGAACATAAAACGTGTACTTCTATAGCTATAACGTTTCAAATTTCTTATTACAAAAATACCCAACCAAATATTCATCCATACAGCATCAATATGGATTTTCCATTTTAGACTGCTGACAACAATAAGAGCCAAACATTTGACATTGTTTATCTCATTAATACACATTATATTTGGAGTTAACTTATATTTCCTATGTTTTAAAGCCATAATACATAAAGACACTCTTGTCTGGATTATAAGCAATTGTTTCGTAAAAAGCACTGACTTGTTTCATCCACGTTTATGGAAGCATTTCACTCCAGTAAACGAGATGAATTCGGTTTGAACGATAACAGTCGTGTCGTCAGCATATTGAACTAAATTAGCATTATTTAAATATGCCGACAAATAATTAATATAGGCCCTAGTAATGTATAATGAATGTACAAACAGGCCCATTATCCTTAAGGGATCCCACATTTAACTTTGACCTCATTTGCCGGTCTTCCTGTTATTTAAACCCTTCAAATCCTAGCATACAAAAAATACAACAGTGCTAGGCAGCCCATTACTGCCGATTTGTCTAATTTACTAAATAAAATTTGAATATCCACAAAGATGAAAGCTTCTGACATATCAAATATTAAATATCAAAGGTTAAATATAGTCACAACTTTTTCTTATTTTCCAGGCTTTTGAATCAATCATTGCCTACGGAGTGGATTTTCCTTCTTAAAACCCATACTTACACTTCGGCAGAAGGTCAAATTTAGTTTTAAAATACACTCTATTAAAAAAAAAAAAGTGTTCAAACACTCATCTAATAATATTTTTAGTCTAAAATTGGCCTGTAGTTTTTTATCCTCTTGACCAAAAGGATGACTACTCCACATTTAAGAATGTCACAAAAAGTTCTTAAAGAAAAGGGCAGGTTTATTAAATAAGTCATTGGGTATGGTAGTTTTTTAGAACCACATAGAATTATCATTAATGTCGGGTGATTTTTGTTTTAAAATCCCTTAATTACTTTCACAGTATCACAGTATTACTTAATATATAAATATTTGCTAACACAAAGAGCCAGTCATTCACATTGTTTATAAGTCTTAATTTGTATCATATCTGATCTTCACAATGACCCCTCCCCCCTCGAAGAATTTACGACTTCGGAGACAAGTATTAGTGTTAAGAAAGAAAGTTAAAGCAAAGGACGATTTCAGTTTTTATAATATCTAAAGTAATGTAAACACTGATCAAAATATTTTGGCTACCTATGATCTGCTCTAATGTAGTTCGGAGTCCTTTCCAGATTTTCGCCTAAAATTAAAAATGTAAATGATTTATTTTTTATAAATTCGAAATTATTGGTTATACGACGTTTTCGAATTGTTTCAAAGCGTTTAAAAACATTTAAATTTTTTAGTTAACAATTTAAAAAATAATGATGGCGTAAAATTTACCGTTCCGAGTACTTGTAAAATCCATCGCTTTAAAAAAAATGTTACATTCTATAACACACAGACCATTTATAAATTAATCTAAGTCTTAATTTCCCAATAGTTGTTTGTCGGTTAATCTGTTTTAGGTGAGCAATAACTTATTATTGTTGTTTTAATCAAAATATTATATAAATAAACTTTCTAGGAAGAACATAATAAGGACTCGTCACAGCTTCAGCAAAGAGAGAAAGAACAAAGGCCGACAGTATAGAAAACGTTACAGGTATAACTAAAAGTGTTTGGACTAACGTGTGTGTTGTTTGTGGCCTGCACAATCTGTCAACCACGCTTTAAAACTATTAATAACACAAACTTACAATACGATTAGTCCTTTTGTGTGTTCTACTATAACAAATTAATTTTATAAGATCCGCTCTAAATATTTCATGAGGTTTTCTGGATCTTCCGAATTACTTTTCTAAAAAAAATCGAAATAATAATCGATTCAACAGTATGGGCAGTGTGACCAACACTTTTAGATATCCACATTGCTTGTGAATTACGCAAACATATTCATAAGGTTACAATTAACCCCATAAATCCAAAAAAAAACTAATATATCCAAAGCTTTATTGTCATCTAAATACTTAGAACAAAGATTTACAACTAATAAATGTGAGGTCTGACAAATTAAGACACAGGACTCGCGTTTCTAAATTTAATTTATCTTAGCATTTTCCTGCGCATGTTTAGATATACCTATTTTTATTTATTTGAATATAATTTAATAAGAATGACTTAAGATTCTCTTCAAAAATCTCAATTTTTTCAGTTATCAGTAAAATATATCGTGGGGTGGTGAAAAGTCCCGGAACGGGTTAATATTTTTTTAACCGTTACAGATGGAAGTATATAACTTGGTACACTGTTACTGGGCATAAAACACTATTTTATCACAATTTCAATGAGCCGCTACCACTTCGGGGGGGGGGGCAGCCCGCAAGGAATCGGAATAAAATCTTAAATGAGAGCGTGGGTCGAGTTGTACATCAAATTAAAGGTCTAATTTAGTAGAATACAATGCCGCAAATCTGACTTCAAAAGGTTCACCCTAAACAAAATGGCGGCGTTTTAAAGTATATGAAAGTTACAATGGCGTTCAGTGTTAAAGATAGCTGGAACATATTTACTCGTTACAGGTTTCAAATCAAACGCCCAGAAATCAGTGTTGAAGCTATAAAGCTATTTTTTAGAGTTCCACTTCACCCTTAACCTCTAATGGGGGACGGCCCACAAGGAGTCGGAAGAAAATCTTTAACAAGAGCATAGGTTGAGTTGTACATCAAATTAAAGGTCTTTATTAGCACAGTACGATGCCACAAATCCGACTTTAAACGGACAACCGAGCCGGAAATGGCAGCCATTCAAAGATGACATGAATTTGAAATACTATCTTAACACTCAACGTCATAGTAACTTTTATAAACTTTAAAACGCCGCCATTTTGCTTATGGTGAACCTTTTGAAGTCGGATTTGCGGCATTGTATTCTACTAAATTAGAACTTTAATTTGATGTACAACTCGACCCACGCTCTCATTTAAGATTTTATTCCGACTCCTTGTGGACCGTCTCCCCGAAGTGGTAGCGACCAACAATTGCACATTGAAATTGTGATAAAATAGTGTTTTATGTCCAGTAACAGTGTACCAAGTTGTATACTTCCATCTGTAACGGTTAAAAAAATATTAACCCGTTCCGGGACTTTTCACCACCCCTGTATATATCGGCTATTATATTACGGTTAAAAAAATAAAAATAAACATAATTTCTAACAATTTCCGTATCGTTTGAGTTCATATTTGATTGAAAATGAATGTTAATGATGCAATCAATGTGCTAAGTTGCAAGTAAAAACATATTACCGTTCAGGAGTAATTAGCAAAAAAACTAAAATTAACTTTGACCACTATCATTCAACTTCGATTTTAATTAAATACGATTTATGACGACGACGCATTTATAGACACAAGAGAAGTTTAGGTACTGTTTAAATATATATTTTTAAAGACTAAGGTCCATGGATCCAATTCACTTTTTGACTAACAACTAATGAACTGACTTTATCTTTGTTAATGAATGAAAATGTTTAACTTGTTTCGTTGTGTTATATTTTTTATTATATACTTTCAACATTTTATTTTTGTTCATTGTTCTTGTTTCAGCTACTCAAGTGTGATATGTTTTTTATTATATATATATATATATATATATATATATATATATATATACAATGAACAGTATTTTTTTTTACATTATTCTTGTTTTATCAAGTCAGGTGTGACGTTAAAAAATATATATATATGTACAATTAATAGTTTATTTTAAACTTTTCATTATATTAGCTTTCAGATTGGAATATAATTACAAATGTTTAATTACAACTACAAAGTCTACATAATAAAAACCAGGATTGGACACACAGTGAAAACAGATAAAAGACTTTTACCTATTTTAACATTTGTAATTTTTTTATTCAGGTACGACATAATTTAAAAAAAAGTAAATCAACAATTTATTATTTTTATATTATTTTTGTTTCAGCTACACAGGCGTGATTACATTATATATATAACGTTAAATAGATATCTTAATTTTTACATAAAAACTAAAATTCAACTGTACATTTCCAGATTTCCTGCACAACCAATGGCATCTCAAGCACCACTTCATCATATGGCTCCAGGAGTTATTCCTCGAGGTGATACAGATGCCATTTTGAACAGTATTGTAGAGACGTATCATAATAAGGAACCAGTTCATAAATCGAGGAAGTCAGCAAGAAAATACAGTGAGTCAAGTAAGACATTCCCTCACGGCGAAATTTAGTGTAAACATTGATACAGTTTGATACGAAAAGGTGTTGTTTCATTACAACACAACAGGTTTCGTTATGTCTTATACAAATGAAATTGAATGAGAAACAGACGTATAAAATGTTTGAATTGTTTATACGTTTCCCTTCAAAACTTAATAACGTATTAAAATCAGCGTGTCAAGTGGCCTTTTCTTTCTACCGGGTTACAGTCATTGATGGTTTACTTTGTACTTAGCCCTTTTACCTTATTTTTTATTTACTTTCTGTAATGATTTTCTGTCCTTATTAGGCATGTAAGCATGAATTTAGACATAGAGCAACGAATGCAAGATATAATAGAAGATACGCAAATGTTGAGAGTCATAATGTAAACAAATTTCCTAAATTTCTAAAAATTTGAGAAACAGTCGAAATTTTCTTACGGACAAAAAATTACATTCACCAGTTATTTAATTTTTTCTTAAATTGTGAACTAAAAACACAAAATTCCTTTCTAAATGTATCTAATGATTCTTATCTCAAAATAATTTATTTCTATGTTATCATCCTTGATTCAAAATATTGTAATTCCTTAGTTTGGTAAAACAGAATGCACGTTCATGACTAAAGACAGTGAGACTGAATTTTAAAAGAAAGTAATTTCTTATAGTTTATAAGCGAATCCAGTAACACAAAAAAATAACTCCAAATTTAGGGAGGAAGTATGAAAAGAGTAACCTCAGTGAAATATCAGATAAATAATTACAATTGACAATTGCAATAATATGCTACGACATAAAATCTGCTTGAAAGTAGCAATAATTATTTCAATCAAAGTTGGATCATCGAAAATGGTGTCCGTGATTTTTTAATTGTAAATAATGGCATAACTAATAATCAATCTTCTCGATTTCACTAATAAACCGTTTATAAACATTACCAGGTTTGTTATTACTTTGAATCATAAAGCTATTGCTCCAACGTCACTCTTAGCTAAGCAGTAGTCATATTTGCAATGACAACTGTCCAAAAGACAGCTCAATGTGTTTATGGTTTCCTGAATGTAAATCCGTGGTTACGGTTCAACGTCGTTATAGACAAAATCCACCTACAAACAAAACCATTATTCCTTGGTATTATCAGTTTAAATAAACTAGAAATGTGAACATCAAGACATTCCCAGGCCTCCCACGCCCATCGGACAATAATGTGGAGCTTCAAAATATAGCTTAAACATGAGAGTATGACACTTAAACATGTAAACTTAAATAAGCAAGCAGATCGCCCTAAATGAGTTGAATTTGCTGTGACAATGTTGAATGCCAAGGATAAAAGATACCCTAACTAAATTAAATTCAGTGATGAAGCAACTTCAAACGTAAATGGCTGTGTTAACCCTCAAACTCTGAAAATATCGCGGAACTCAGCAACAAAATGAATTTGTTCAGTATGTTCATTGTTCTCCTACGATGAGAAATAATGCGTGAACGAATCGTAGATTTGACTGGGAAAACTATTACCGTTTTCATTTTCATTAACACGGTCGAACTTTGTTGTTCCACAAATTGATGATGTAAAAAGATAAAAGGAAATAAGTGTCACTTTTCAGCCAGCTGGAGCGTCACCTCATGTAAGAGAAGCGTCCAATGACAGGTATCCTGGTTGTTGTATTGGATGGAATGGTCCCGTTTTGTGGCCTCTATCTCCGATCTAACTCCTATGAACTATTCTACTAGAACATAGACTAGTCTAAGAAAATCCTAAATCTATATCACCTACGCTGCCACCAAACGAATGTTACTCCTTCTGGTATGATCAAGACTACCTGGATGGGGATTACTATCGTACAGATATTTCCCGACCAACGGGGTGTGCTCATATTGAAACTTGCTAGGTAACAAAAATGATACTTTTTTTTTTTTTTTTTTTTTTTTTTTTTTTTTTTTTTTTTTTTAATAAAAATAAATAATTTACCTGAACCATAAATCACGGACACCTTTTTCGATGAACCTGTACGTGTGAGTGACAATATAAAATTGTGTGAAAAATTTTCAATTTCTAATTTTCTGTAGGATTATCACGGGATTGCCGAGTAGGAGAATGGGGAGAGTGGAGCTCCTGCAGCATGTCGTGTGGAGTTGGCGAGATGGTACGCAAGCGCGAAGTCACTAAGCACGCTCGACGAGGAGGCAAAGCTTGTTCACCGCTTCTAGAAACAAAATGGTGCGGCAGTGCGATGGACTGTTCCCAAAGACCTTTCTATAACTGGTAGAAAATTTTGAAATGGTGCATCACAGCACCCTTGTTAATAATGTTGCGACGGTGAGACGTAGAAGACGAGGTGAGACTGGATGCAACATATCCGGTTTGTTATGTAAATAGATCCTGTGGAACAATTGCTTGATAATGAAGGAATGACGACAGAAACGAGTTAAACTGAGCATTTACTTGTTTATGTAAGTGCATATTAGATGCAAGATGTACAAATAATCTAAGACTCAGATGTATTTAAAATCAATTCCAGGTTTTACATCCATTAATTTTTTCTTTGCATTTTTTTTTCTATTGCTTTTCCTCCATTTTTTAAACAGAAAAGCTTTTGTAATAGATATAAACCGGTTTCTTAACCTAACATTAAGAAATAAATTCAATAAAATGCTCTAATTAATAAATATATAAGATTCTAAAACGCATAAACCTAACCGTACATTAACTACTTCATTATAAATTTATAACGACCATTACATTTGATTTATTGTTTAATTTACTTAGAATTATAATTAACAATTAAAACACGCATATTTGTTGTACCGAATCAGCTTTTAAATTTGTAAATATATATCTTAGAAATTATAGTTATAATTAGCAGATTTATTAACTTTAAATTAATAATATTTATTCAAAATTGTCATACTTTTAACACATAGAGTACAACATAATACATGTGTTTTTGATTTATTTATTTGTAAGACAAAACTAGTTGAATGTTTTTTATTTTGATGACGGAGCTGCACGGATTGAAAAAGTGTTAAACAGAAATATCATTAAATATTTTTGTAAGGAATTTTTAAATAAATTGTGAAGATTAAAACAATCATGTAGTGATTTTTTCATTATTTTTTTGAAAAATGACAAAGTAAAATGAAGTATAATCTATGTCATTTTATTTCATTTGTCAAACTGTATACTATTAATAATTTGTTTGTTAATGTGCTAATAGAATAAAAGTTAAATGACATAACTAAGAGCGTAATATCTAAAAATTGTAAAGTGTTCTAAATAATTAACATTTAAATATTTTTAGTTGAAATATATTATATAAAATAATTTTACTTTTTCTGAATGTTTTATGTTTTTATATATAAAAAGTAAAATTTATTATATGTAAATAATAATAAGAATAATAACACAAAATAGAGACGTGTTAAACTCACGTTACTATATTTTAATTATGTAAATAGAAATGTATGTTTTAGCCATAGTGCACAGAATAATTTTTTTCCAATTATATGTGAAACTAGTCGACAGCCAAATATAAAATTTTGAATTAATAATTACTGTAAAAACTTTGTGACAATCTAACGACTAGAATTGTTTTTATATGAAATTCAATAACAATAAATAGTAAAAACAATTTATTTTGTACAATTGATTCCTTCTATTTTGTAAACAATTGTTGGCTTGATGAGTCCGTGTGTTAGAATGTTATGATGAAAGTGTTGGAGTCCTATTTACAACTAGAGTCGTAACTTCAAAGCTTGTGAGTATCTAGTTTTTATGAAAATTCTAAATATTTTATAAAATGCTGCAATATGAGGTTCTGGAGTATCAAAAGTAGTAAAACCAAAATGACCCTTAACTTATTAAAAAATCGCCTTCGACAAAAGTGTTTGTATTTATTGTTTAAATTTGTGTGGGAATGATACAGATGCTAAACCATTCATTGTGAAATCAGTAAGTGTTTAAGCTATTTATAATTTATTAGTTGAAGGTCTCACACTTAAAACATTCATTTCCTTTCTTGTGTATATATAGTAAAGAAAAAGTTATATCATGGATCAACAATAGATGTCTATTTTTTGAGTCCAAAGAAAGTTTTTTGTGAAAGATGCTCTACAACCCCCACGCATGGATAGATTTTAATAAATATTAAATCCTAGCACATTTTGGTCACATCTCGGGACTTTTTTCGTTTTTTGGATTACCGAAATTTGGTAGTAGCTGCCATAAAAAAAAAGAAGTTTTTCTCAAAAGCGGCTCCAACAATGTTTTTTTTCTCTTCAAATTTTGGTTAAAAGTAATCTCTAAATACCCAAACTAAGGTATTGGTCGCCATTTATCCAAAAATCTCAGTTCCTGAGTAACCGCTATTAAAAAAAAATATAGTCCCGGACGGTTTTAATACGTAATTTCGTAAATTGGGTCTACCGATTTTAATAAAATATGAAGATTGTCTTTTCATAGATGGAAGTCCCGCTTTAGCTACTTCTGCCCCACTGTTCCTGAGGGAACGCCTAAATGTCCCGCTTTGGTGGAATGTTAAGCTTTTTATCTTAAAACATGACGTTAAAACTTCCAAGGCAAAACTTTATAATAATACTGAATCTTTAATTTCCTGCTTTCATATCGTCAGCGTTGTTAATGTAGATATTGATATTTGTTGTTTTATACATAAGTCCTAGGACTTACTGCACATCTGTCGCAACACGTAATGCCTCTGGCTTTTAGTTTATATTCGAGTGTTTCCACCCATCGTTCGGAACTCTCCCTTGACCACGTGCTTCTCTTTTGTTACTGTTGTCACCCAGTGAAGTAGTTCGATTGGTCCTCGTTAAGTTGTATTCTTTTTGAGGTTAGCGTTGTGTGAGTATTTAGAGACTCAGCTCCATCAAAATAAAAATCAGGAGCTGACACCAGCGCTCCAAACTACTTGCGGTACTGCTGGGAAATATGATTGACCGCTCAAAAGAGACAGACACAACAAAATAAGTTCTCTCTCATTGAGAACGGCCACCATTGTATATTGGTCAATACTCTTGAGTATACTTACATATCCAACTCCCTTCTAAGGACACGTTGGGGGGATATCCAAAGACTAAAAGCTATTCGCATAGCTTATGGTTATATTATATATTGATTTTTATATTCTACGACTAGTGGCTGTATTTTCTAAACTCATGTTTCTGAGGTCGTCCTTTCTGACCGATAATCCAGAAACGATCTAACCTAACCCTGTCGTCGTATCTAATCAAAAATAGGCTATTTATATATATCAAAAATTTTATAGGTACTTTTTGATAATTATAGTTTTTGGAATGTTTTTCAATTTCTCTCTTAATTAATTTTTTTTTAAATCATCACGCAATGAAGATAAACAGCAATTGCATTTATATATTTGTATTTCATTATCTCAGTTTTGGCTTTATGGCAAACAATTATTGTGCCGAACAAATTTCAGTCACATTTACAGCGGTAGAAGCCACCTTTTTCGTATGGAAATTTTAATCAGTACTTAAATCGTCTTTTCTCGATTGATATGTGAAAAATTACATCAGTTTTGATTGCGCCAATTTTTTTTTTTCACTCGGTTTCTACATCGTTATCTATGGTAAATAAAAAATAATATTTACAATAAAACCTTTTTTTCATTGTTGCATCATTTTGTAATAACACACGTGGGCGTTCTTTGAAAAAAACGAAACGACTAGTAATCGCCTATTACAGCGCCATATATCACGAATCAAGAAAAGTTTCAGACAATCTACGTATCTATGGCGTATAATTCGAATCTTAAAATATATATAAATATATAATTTTTAGTTTAGGAAGAAGAGGATATTCTCCACAATATTGACAGTGTTCGAAAGGATTTAATATGGTCGTTTTAATTTAATGGTCGAAAGGATTTGGTCTCCAAATTGATTCTATAGACTAAAATATTGTCGGTCAATTCCAATGGAAATAGAAGTATGGAATGGACGTTTAAGCTATAGTGTATAATTAGCTGTAAGACATGGTGGTTTTTAGATTTCTTTTGTAACAAAAACTATGAGGGGTCCACAACACAAGCTCCAAAATAAGACAACATCCGTATCTATAGTCACCCTGTATATTTTACCAAAAATATATTTTAAACTGACTTATGGAAAAGAGTGCTATCGTAGTTCACCGCAAGGGTCAGTGGATTCACTGGCGGTTGATCACTTTCACAACGACATACTTAAAACCATTTTAAAAACTCAATTTTTGAAGTAGCTATCTGAGAAAAAAACACAATATTTTATTCATAAAATTAGTTATCCAAATAACTATTTCATTTTGTTATTAGCAATGCTAGGGAAAAAATCTGTAACATTAATATTCAAAACTCTGAATTTCGTAAAATGTAACACCTAAACAAAATTCAAAAAGCAATTTGGATACGTACAAATTAAAGCCTTGGAATGAAACCTTGAACAAAATTTTATGATAAATAATAAAAGGAGAAAATGGTTTAAACTGTAACATTGCTCTTATGGGACATCAATCCAATACGACCGATAGGTTCTTAAGTATTGTTGTGAATATATTCAAGATTATTAGCATTGTTTTTAGAGTTTTAAATATTGTTCACTGGCTGGGAATAGAGGGAAACGAAAGGTAGAAAAACTGTTGTTTGAAAAAATGTTAAAAGAGAATAAGATTTATCTGTGGTAAATATAAAGTGAATATATGTCTAAAATGTACTAAGGGTATTCATAACAAATAAACATGGTTAATAACTTTGAAAAAAATATGAAATTTTAAAATAAATAATCTTAATATAAGAAATGTAAAATTAAAAAATGTACTAGGCTTATTTGTATTTCTTTAAATAACTTAAAACAAAACAACAGAAACAAAATAAATATAACATAAAATTAAATAATAATATAATACAATATTTAATAATTGTTAGGTTTTTAAATACAGTACTGACATAAATAAAATTGTTTATCAAACAAATAAAATAGTATTTTTTAAATGTTACCCCTCTATTGCATGAAGGCGGTTTATAAAAAAAACCGGTTTTTTGCACTACCTTAAAAAAAATTAACATAATGGCAAACAAATTTGGGAAAATGATTTTTTGCTTATTATTGTATGATAAATAAGAATATTTTAAACTAATTTCTTCTTACTAACATCATAATTTATGTAGGGAGAGGTTAATGACACAAACATGTCCGAAAAATCGGAAATAAGAAATCATTAAGGTCCATGGATTGGGAAAAAATACAAATGAATCTTGACGTTTAAATTTAACATTATTTGGTTTAAAGATAGACGAGTGAGAAATTTTGTGTCAACGTTTTTGCGCAATTTATTTTAGCAATCAAATTTGCTACATATTTACTCTGATTTTATTACAATCAGTAAGTTATTTCTATAATTTTGGAATATTAGTCAGTATTTCCTTCTATTTGAAAATTTGTTTTTTTGAATCGTCTATAAACTATCAATTTGTGCCGGTACTTAATGTCTCTAAAACAAGAAAAGAGAGACGGTATTAATAAAATTGAGGTTTTGTTGTTACAGACTA
The DNA here is from genome assembly GCA_963513935.1 of Aphrophora alni. NCBI lineage: Eukaryota > Metazoa > Arthropoda > Insecta > Hemiptera > Aphrophoridae > Aphrophora > Aphrophora alni. The sequence goes on along the minus strand of OY740768.1, from coordinate 15,528,096 downwards.
AAATGAAATATCTTTGCATAAACAATGAGACCAGTTACTTTAGACCTACACTTGGATTACTGCGGGGCGTGTCACACCATATCATTTGTCCCGGGGTTTAAATTAATGTTTCTGCTACAGCTTAAACTGACTTTAATTTCCCTCTGAAATCTGAAAATAATTTTATTTTTAGATTATAAAATCAGTAAGGGTTTGTTACAGTTCAGTGTGATATTTATAATTATAAACTAACCTAAAGCCAGGACTTTCTGATTTTAAAAACGAAGTTAAATTCATTATCAAGACTTTAAAAATATAAACGATACGAAATTCATAAAAATCTGTTATTACAATATTTTCTTGTTTGTGTAGATATTGGTTGTGGTACTGAGTAGTGAAGTAACAAATAAATAAATCTGTCGTAAAACATGTTAAGTAACAAAACATAAAGTGTCAGGGAATCGATTATAAAATTTTGAGGTAAATATTTAATTGTTATTTCTTGGAAAAGTAACATGTTCATTTTACAAAATCATTTTTTCCTAATAAAAAATGTAAATTTTACTACCTGATCTTATTAACATATTATTCCTTAAGAAGAGGATTCCACAAGAAACCTTGTTTTACGTCCAACTAAATGTTTAATTTACATTAGAATCATATTTTTCACCAATTCGAGCAGAATTTTATTCAGCCGATACCATAAAAAAGAAATGACATCGCTGACTTTTTTCGGTGTACAACAAAATAGTAAATCCAGGAATTCCAGTTAGGAATATAGTAGTCAAATTTAACATTTTCAAATAATTGTACAGTTTAAAAAAGTCATGGTAAACACAAAATTAATAACATTAGCAAAAAATCTTTAATAAGTAAACTTGTCATCAATAATAATAGCTCTATTAATTCAAGAGCAATAACTAAACACCTTCACGTTTAGCAACCAAGCCGTGATTTATCTAAGGAATGTACTGCAACAAGCTGAGAAATCCACGTTTATTGTTGATTGGCCTAAGTTTATTGTAAATAAATGAGGGATCTGCATTAAATTATCTCAAACATTCTTCTTTTGTGTAAGGAAATGACTTTTCATGTTCAATGAAATTTCTTCACCCATCTCAAAATAAGTTACTCTTACGAAATCTGGTTGTAAATAGACCAATAAACGTTTGGCAAAAATTGAAGAAACTTGAAGGAAATCTTCCTGCTCCATTCTGTACACTCTAAAGGAAGGCAAATGTTGTGTTATCTTCAGGATTTCTCCCCATTCCTTCAGGGAGTCTACGTACTGTATGTGATCTCTCGTTTAAAAAAAACGGCCAACGCATCGTTAACAGGCTGACATTTACCTCTTTTACTGATTCGGTCTCTATGCGTAATAGATTTAATTTTTATCCATAGCTTAGTATCATAACTTGACTTAAGTTTTGTCACATTGCGGTACTTAAAACATCTTTCGTTATGGCCATTGTTTGCGTCCATGGAGTCCAAAAATGTTTTCCGAATTTGTTTTTTATCAATAAAATTTATTAATTTATTTGTGTGCACAATTCATTACTTATTTTAAACTCTTCACTCTTATCATATGATAAAATGATCTGCAACAGCTGATTTAATTATTTAAAAAATATATCAATACGATTCCTAACAAACAAATATATATTCAATACAGTATTTTTTTTTCTTGGTTAAAACTCGGGTCTATTCATTTAAACTAAGTTCTCTTAAAATACAACTAATTAAATAAACTGTCCAAATTATCACATAAACTTCTTCATTCACTCATCCCATTAGTCACCAAATGTATCAGTTCAGTTAGTTGAAAATAATAAAACTAAAAATTAATCATAAAATTCGTCTTTAAGAAATATCTATATAATTCAATAGGGATTGAACCTGTTTCGACCCCTCCTCTATATAAATTGTATTTGATTATCAGAGTTCAATAACATTTGAACGAAATTGTTGAAACTGATGTTGAGAAATCACGTCTTTTTTAATAGCTCTATGGCCACTTTCTTGTTTTTTTTTACTCACAAATCAAAATTTTTGGAAAGATAGTGGAACAATACATTTTGCATGTGTTGTTGAAAGCTTTGTTCAAAATTAAATATAACAGCGTGTTTTAAGAAAATCATAGTATTGTACTTTTTTTCATATGTTAGTTACCCCCAAATTTTCGGTTATCGAAAAAGTAGAAAAAAGTCCCAAGATTTAAAACAATTAATTAAAATTATTATTGTCACTGTGCAGCCAATAACAGACATTCTGACATGATTCCAAAAATTACGTTTTCGGGCTCAAAACATTGATTTTTTTGACCCATCACATAACTTTTTCTATGTGTGAAAGTAAAACACTACCTACTCTCTAAATAATTGATACAGAAATTCCAAACAACGGTGTTAGACAATATATGTACATATATATGTTTTGTTTCCCTTCGCAAAACAAAATGGCGGCGATTTTCCATGAAAGTCACGCGTTACATAAACATCGCCTGCCACAGTCACTTTAGTGTCGTTTAGACCAACTCCCTATCGCTGTACATAAAAGCCACCCCTCGGACACACACTTCTATCCCCTTCACCTTCCTTATACGATTAAAGAGAGATAAGGAGTTAATAGCATAGTGTCCTACCATTTGTAAGAAATGTATACCGATGCTACGACCATTTACATATTATTTTTGTATTCTACCATAGTTTTTTTTCATTTTTAATCGGTATATTGTTTGTCTAACAGCGTGAACAAGATCATAATAGATTGAGTACAAGTGGTTAGAGTTTCACGACAATAATAACACTGATCAAATTCACTTAAAATTAATTACATGATGGAGTATAAATTATCTGTGGGTTGAACATTTAAAATAGTCGTCAGTTTTTTATAAGATTTGTAATATCTATGTATTTCGGAAATTTAAGATCTCATTTGACATCGGTTTGTACAACTCGGATTAGTCAAAAAATTGAAATCAAAATTCGTAATTTATTGACTGACCGATTTGAATGAAACTTGTTATATTTAAGTTTAAAGACTTTTAAACTATTTATACTAAAGACCGTAGGTACTTGGTGGTATTCCATTTTAAATAAATTAAAACAACAATTTTTTATTATAAACCACAATATTAAAACTTGCCGACCATGGTCATTCTTGTATAAGTCCTTGACAATGCTTTAACTAGTGAAACCATAGTCGGCAAGTTTCAATTAAAATATTGTGGTTTATACTAAAAAATTGTTGTTTTAATTTATTTAGGCTATAGACTTTGTCGAACCGCAATAGAATTTGAAATCAGTTCTCCATAACAATCCTTTAAAATTAAATTTTGGTAATAAACACAAAATAGAAGAATATCATTTTTATATATATTAAAGTAAATAAAATATTAAAAAGAATATAAATACTTACAGATAGAAATAACTTCACATGAACGGAGATGTACACATATCTTCACATATTTCCTCAAATATCTGATCAATACAGTGAAACCAAGTCCTAAAGAAAAGAAACAATAACAAGTATGTATTTACATCAGTTTGGTAATCCCACACATATACGTTCATATACACGTAAATACACACAATAACGATTTTAGTTCTTTTCAAATTTGAAAGTTAATTATTTACAATGCAGAAAAAAAAATACAATTATTCTAGTTAAATCACAATTTACACATCTAATTAATCAATTTAAATGTCTCGGAAAAAGTCCCCAGGATGTATAGTTTAGGAACAAATTGGATTTCAAAAATGACCTGATGATGACTTTTTGCCGAAACGTTCATATATATATATATATTTTTATATTTCTAAAATTAGTTTTAAAGTAAATTTGGGGTACCCAAAATTTAAAAATCTGGAAATATCATTATTTTTCAAAATAATTTCAAAAAATGTTCATTTTGTTGGACCGTGAAAGAACCAAACTACTTATAGGCAATATAATCACATACATTTAGGAGAGTTTAAGGGAACCGGTGGAAATATAGAAGTTTGGGAACGTTGAAGACCACCTTCTGTTACTCTATATAGGTAAGTGTAAGTTATAATTCAAGATTGTTATAAACTTATATTAATTAACACTAAACTTATTCAACTTACACATACCTACACACTAATAAGAGGTGTCCTGGGAGTATTGTTATACCACTAACCGCCACAACTATAAAATTGAAATAAGAAAGCTACCTCTTCATCATAACAAAAGAAACAATTTGTTGAAAATAAAATTAAAATTTAACAATCCGTTTTGGAGATATATTAAAAGATTTATTTCTAGACGTAAAAAATCAAAGTTTTAATTGTTTCTATTTTCTAAACTGTAAACTAAAGTACTGACATTAAGGTGCTTCGAAAGATTCGTTATAAGATGCCTACCTTGAACAACACGATTGAATTAAGGTAAGGCCGACAATATGCGGAACGTTAAGGTGTATCTTTAGTTAGTTAATACACACAGAACGGCGATAACGATAATTGAAATGTCTCGTTAGTATGTTAGAGAACGTGTACAAGGTTGATTAGGAACCCAGAATAGCGTTCTAGATTAATTATTTCAAGTTGCAGTTTTGAGTCTCTAATTTATCAATCCAAAGTCACCTTTGCTCAACACAGTGTGTCCAAATATACAGTTAAGGTTTTGAATAAATATATTTACAAAAGTATATATTTTAAAACTATTAAACACGAATAAAATGAAAACAAATCAACACGTTTTGTAAAGTATAACAAACACAGAACACAATTCTCACAAAAAATACGCCTAAGTATCAGACGCGTTTTAACGACAAGGTCGTCCTCTTCAGTGATACACGAGCTACACCAATCAAACTATAACTATAATTAGTTATTAGACCTTGTCGTTGAAACGCGTCTGATACTTAGGCGTATTTTTTGTGATAATTGTGTTTGTTATACTGTATAATTTTTCTCATAAGTCAAGCTCAACATTTAATATACGTTTTGTAAAGCTTATGCGGGTCCAATGGTTCCAGCTCTGTAAAACGTCCAAACGATATTCTTGCTCTTCGACCTATAATATCTTGAGTTTATTGATGCCAATTATTATTGAATTAGTTTGTTCAAATGTTCAAAGTTACGATTCCTTTCATTATAGACATTTTGTCTAGAATACTCCATAAATAAAGGTATAATCTTGGGTAAGTATGGGTCAGCCTTTCATTTACATATTTCAATCGAACGTTGAGAAAATATTTCATCAAGGAAAACACGAACATCGGCATAGCGAAGCGGTGTTTCATTCAGCTAAAAAATCAAGTTGTCAGCGTCGATTTGAGAAATTGTAATTTTCTACTTACAGCGCATTCAGCAGAGAAAAAGGGACCCAAATCCGATCCCGAAAAGAGCACTAATCACTGACGTTTGCTGTCAATCATGGGGAACCGCGAGGGACTTAATTTGTTTAAATAAGAAAATTGTGGCGATGTACGTGTCCTGAAGAATAAAAGTAACCTCCTTGCTGCATAACATAACTCGGTCCAGAAAATGCCCATTGACTTCAATTTCATCAGAAATATTTACAGCAAAAAAATAACTGTTGTTTTGGACCACATAGTTTCAGATCAAATGTTTTTCGAAATTTGTATGGACTTCGTAAAAAGATTTGTCTTGTGTTTTGTTTTCGTGTGAAGATACACCCCGATATTCACGTTGCAATATACAGTAGTTACAGAATTTAATTCTACTGGCCGCAAAAACACACTGAAATATCCTCTGCATGGTTGTCATGCTTATTTTTAGATGAAATGCTATAACAATGGTAAAAACTAATAACAGCTGCTGGTTTCATGCACTCACAATGTTTCTTTAACTGGAAAATAATTGGAACCCCACCATGACAATATGGTCAGACTATATTCTCTACACGATTAATTCAGCTGATATTGACCATTGTATATATATTTATATATATATAGAGAGAGAGAGAGAGAGAGAGAGAGAGAGAGAGAGAGAGAGAGAGAGAGAGAGAGAGAGAGAGAGAGAGAGAGAGAGAGAGAGAGAGAGAGAGAGAGAGAGAGAGGAGAGAGAGAGAGAGAGAGAGAGAGAGAGAGAGAGAGAGAGAGAGAGAGAGAAGAGAGAGAGAGAGAGAGAGAGAGAGAGAGAGAGAGAGAGAGAGAGAGAGAGAGAGAGAGAGAGAGAGAGAGAGAGAGAGAGAGAGAGAGAAGAGAAGAGAGAGAGAGAGAGAGAGAGAGAGAGAGAGAGAGAGAGAAGAGAGAGAGAGGAATTGAATTGAATTGAATTGTCTTTATTTAGGGGCGACGTTAGGACTGTGTAGTCCTCTCTACCACCTAACCCCATACAACATAACAATATATATAAAAATATAAAATACAACTTGATAATAATAAAAATTTAAAACAATTAAAAATAACTAAGATAATAATAAAAAATTTACAAACTTAAATTTAAACTAGCTACAAAATGAAATTAAGAATTTAAAATAAAATAAAATTACCAATCTTAAAATTAAAGTGACAAAATGAAAGTTATAACTTAAAATAAAATAAATTTTAACAAATTTAAATTTAAACAACGTAATAAAATTTAGAAACAAAAATAAAATAAAATGAAATACTGTAGCTTAAATGTGTTGATACAGATAAATACAATCACACATACACACAAGCACATTCATACATAATAACATTTTAAAAAGACACCACATAATTAAAATAATCACTATTATTACTACATAAAAGCTAAAGAAAGTAACAAATACTTAGCTTTTGTTAGAGGGAGAGAGAGAGAGAGAGAGAGAGAGAGAGAGAGAGAGAGAGAGAGAGAGAGAGAGAGAATCATAATTTTGTATTTTTCTCTTATGACAGCTACCACTAAATTTTGAGTTGGAAACAATTATAAGTCCCAAGATCTGAATGGAGATAAAATCGGTATACAGAACTATAGACTAGTGCTATATAGTACGACTGTAGGTTATCTGGGCTATAGGATTACTTGATAAGCGACTGACAATAGTCATCAGTCAAAAACTTATTATGAACTCAGAGATCCCAGATCCCAAAACGGATATACCACAATAACTCAACTTGGATTGTTTGAAGTAGATGGATTGAAGTTAAAAATATTAAGTCCTTCACTTACCCAACATTTAACCGATTTGAAAATGTTTTTAATTAAGAGACACGAATTACAAAATTAGAATAAAAATAGAAGGAAATTATATGTAATCTATTAAATTTACAAATGAATATGATCCTAATACTTTTGATAATCTGTTATACATCTAATATAAAACTATGGCAATTATGTTATGATGGAATTCACAATTTTGCTTTTTCGTCTTTTCTTGATATAACTGTTTCACTTTTTAATTTTTCAAGCGTGAATAAACTATAATAGAGCGTTAAGTGAATAATAAAAATGAACATCAATTAATTGAATTGATAGAGGAAATATAATTGTCTGATCACGAGACATGATTACACTTAATGAACTAATGTCAATTATCATCGTCCCCTTTGTTAACGTATGATATAGCGGTACGATACGCAGTAAAGGAACACTCGTCGTTGATAGTAAACCTTGGGTCATTTACAAAATGATGTAGATTTGTCTGGCTTCTCTCTAAAAAGGAATCTCTAAAAATTGCCTACATAGTGTTGTGTCTCTGACATGAGTAATGTTGTCCATAGCAACATTTCAATATTGAAATTTGTTATGAAACATTGTATTGGATACTCCACGATATAGATTCCAAGAGTGTGAAAATTAACGATATTCGTGTTAATACTGTAATAACCCCTCTACACGTTAATCTTATAAAAAGGCTAAAGACACAATTTTATTTATACCTTTCTCCCATAATGCATTGGGGGAACATTCAAAAGTTTGTTTTATTGATAAAACTCACTACATCTATACCTTCTAAACAAATATTTTGCACTTTCTGTTTTTAAATTGCCCGAAAAATATAGTGTGCCAGTGATATTTTAATATTTCATAATTTAATAATACACTTGACTTCTTCTTATGGGATAAAATTGTCACAATTTTTCAATATTTTTAAGGATTTAAACAAAAAATTCATAAATTAAGTTTCCTAGTCCGTAAATAACTTGTTCAGCTAGAGTAATGAAGGATGAGATTATTGCAAAAAGCTTCCAAATTGGTTGAGGTGTTCGAGCTGTCCGGAAATCATTAGATTTTTAAAAATAACATCTTTTGTTTAAATGCTACAAACTTTTTAAAGCGTTAACAAATGCCATATCTACAAACCAAAACCAACATAAACAATACTCAACACAGCTGATGTGATATGACACGATTTTTTTTTTTTTTTATTCAGTTATTTAATTTAGTATACAATAAGCTACAGTATAATTAATATATTAAAGTACAAAATGAATATTATATAGTTTCAAGTAGAATAGATAAATAAATACTCACGAAACCCCATTCTAAAAAGTTTAAAATTTCCGTACCATTATTTTTGTAGTAACACTCATACTCAAAGAACAATAGAATCTATCTTAGATGCCAAATTTGACAAAAATACAATTAAACTTACACCTTTCATAGCTATTTTTACCCAAATTGCTTTTATCGGGCAAATTTTTTAACAGTTGTTAGCGAATTCTTTAAATGAAAGTAAGCCATTACGACCTTAGATACGCCAATAATTCCTTCACACAATAAATATCTTAAAATAAAATAACCCTTCCTCAAGTAATAGTCTTAATGTAAAATTAGCTATTCCAAAACTACAATTGTCTTAATATAAAATTAACCCCACCCAAGCCATAAAATATATTTTTAAATAAAATAAACCCCTAAACATGGTAATCTATATATAAGTCAAAACCCACTGACTGATCACAAAATCTCTGGATCCTAGATAGCCTAGAACTATGACTTTTTTTAACATGATATGGGGTAGGTCTGTAGACGAATACTAAGAAAGGGTTTTGAAAATGTTCCACTCCAAGGGTGTTTCTTACCCCTGAATATATATAAACGTCAAAACCCACTGACTGATCACGAAATCTCTGGATCCAAGAAGCCTAGAGCTATGAATATTTTAACATGGTTTGGGGCAGGTCTGTAGACGAATACTAAGAAAGGGTTTTGAAAATGTTCCACTCCAAGGGTGTTTCTTACCCCTGAATATATATAAACGTCAAAACCCACTGACTGATCACGAAATCTCTGTATCCAAGAAGCCTAGAACTATGAATTTTTTAACATGGTTTGGGGCAGGTCTGTAGACGAATACTAAGAAAGGGTTTTGAAAATTTTCCAGTCCAAGGGTCTTTTTACCCCTAAAACAACAATCATATATTTTTTTATTTTATGAGTCGATTTTGATCCAAAATTGGTGTGTTACTGTATTTGGGCATAATTTATTTCCATAGTACCGCCATTAGAGTTGTGCTAAAATAATTATATATAAATCAAAACCCACAGACTGATCACGAAATCTCTGTATCCAAGAAGCCTAGAATTATGAATTTTATAACATGGTTTGGGGTTGGTCTGTAGTCGAATACTAAGAAAGGGTTTTGAAAATGTTCCACTCCAAGGGTGTTTTTTTACCCCTGAATATATATAAACGTCAAAACCCACTGACTGATCACGAAATCTCTGGATCCAAGAAGCCTAGAGCTATGAATATTTTAACATGGTTTGGGGTAGGTCTGTAGACGCGTATTTAAGAAAGGCTTTTGAAAATTTTCCACTCCAAGGGTCTTTTTACCCCTAAAACAAGTATCATATCTTCGTTATATATAGGTCGATTTTGATCAAAATTGGTTAGTTGCTGTATAGGGCATATTTTATTTCCATAGCACCACCATTAGAGTTGTCCTTAAAAAAATTATTTCTTTATAAAACTTTATAAAACTCAACTATCCCCAGGTAAAACTGCAGTCATCAGCTAGTCATTTTAATATAACAAGTAATCCATGATACTGTCATGTTTTTAATAATATAAAATAACCCTTTACACGACAATCATTTTAAAATAAAAGTAACCTCTAAACACAATAATCATCTTAATATAACACATAATTCTTCAATGGTTAATCTTCCTAATAAAACAATTAACATCTCCATGTTATAAATCTCCATGTCTTAGATCAAATTAACCTCTACACGATTGTTTAATATTTATCAATATCTGGTTAAAATAATACTAATGATAGAATTTAGAATTTGATAATAATAGAGGACCAGTTAATTTGCCTTGAACAACTTGATTAATCATCTGGAAATACACTGTGTATCCAAGTGTGATTTGTTACCTTGTCCAGTTGACTCTAGTAAAGATGGTTGTTTGGTACGAACCGATGATAGGATATATTCACTTTTATTTAGCTCGAATACTCACAGTAACCACATTATGTTCTAACACAAATGAATGAACACAAAAATACACTTCCACTTGACTGTTGTTATAGTTCTTGCACTCGATTTAATCTCTAATATTAAACTAGCGAGTTTTATACATTGACTTGTATCATAGCGAGCATAAGATCGGCGAGCTATAAAACGTGTGATCTCACATTATTATTATTTTTTCATTCTACTTTTTCTTCTCGGCTTGGTTCTAGTGTACCCTCCCAAGAGGAGGCATACACAGAGCACGCGAAATCTGACTAATCAGTCTGGCTCGGATATAGCGGCGGGAATAATATAAACCTCTGATTCAGGGTTGTAGCCCTGCGTGTTAATGAATTCATAGTTCCAAACGAAATTTCTTCGATAGCCTTCGGCACATATGATTAGCTACGAGAGTATGGAGTGTACCTAGCAATGATGGGAACTATATTTGGAAGTTTGTGCGTTGAGGATGGATTAATAGGTGTTTAGATCAATATATAATAGTTCAATACAAGGTACTGTCGGTTTGGCTTACCTTAGGCCAGTGTGAACATTTTTGAAAGTTTTTTAAACTTCATTTTATTTCTATAAGCACATTTAGTAGCAACCATTATAATAATATATATTTAAAACAGTTGATTAGATCCATCATCTTTAATAATTCAATACAAAACTAGGTTAGCCCTAGCAGAGACCAATATGTAACATTTTGTAAAGTGATAATAATTTTTATTGGTGGTCTAAAATATTAACAAATATTCAAATCTGATTCAATGACTAGGTTGTCGTGAAATCCTTTCAGCACCTCCCTTTTTTCTCGGCGATACTTCTATGCTAGCAGCTATACTTAGCGGGTTGCCTGAATGGTAAATTGCAGGGGAATTGTTTTTGCATGGAATCAGTTTACCCCCTCCCTCGGTGTTGAAAATCCTTATGATCGATCCAAGGTTAGAGTAAAAGTTGTGCACCAAACACAAGAGACACCGTATATGTTCCAAGGAAGAACATGTCTTCTAGTACACAGAATAAACCGATATTTCTGGTACCCCCCCCCATTGTTCACCCACAAATAATAGCTAATTAGCCCCTTTTTGAAATGGGTCAGACATCCAGGGTTTTCAGCAGTGCGTCTCCAAATTCCGTACAAATTTTAAACATGTGATAAGTAGTTAACGACTATTGTGGCTTAATACTGTTTCCTAGACCACTAATTTTAAGTAGAGTCCCTTAATATTATCATAGTTAAATTAGTTTATAAAATGAACATAGTTTTAATCGGTCAATGAGGTGGCTGACTGAGTTGTATTATTTGAGTAATCGAAGGTACGTGTCAAGTTAATCCCCCCCTATACTCAATATCCTTCCCGAACTCAAACTCTCTTCAAGATCT